>SMMW01000639.1:0-65000 GCA_004794655.1 Marisa cornuarietis | reverse complement strand
GTGGGTTTTCAGTGCTGCTCGCGGAAGCAGGTGACCATCGGACACTTCAGAAGCCGCGTGGGCTTGCTTGTTCGCGCGTGTGCTTGTTTGTTTCTTCATTCGTCATCTTCCTAGTTCTTTGTATCTTCTTTAGTTTTGTCTTTATGTGAGATTGTGGCTGGACTTGTATTCGACATCACATTTCTTCTGCCCCGGTGTATGCGGAGTCTCGACTTCTCTACGTTTCGTCAATCTCTTCGTTTCTTCATTACATCGCCGTCGTCGTCCTGTCCTACCTCTTGTGACGTGTTGTCAGCCAGGTAGCTCAGTCTGTGGACCAGCAGACGGTCCCTGTGTAGGTCGGACGTGCAGTGAAGTGGTGGTCAGCGAGGCCACAGAAACTGAAGGAGACTGTAAACAGAGTACTGAGTGTTTAGATCTAATGTCAGGCCTGGAGTACTTTTTTGTGTGCTTTCTCGTGTTTTTTATGTATCTACTTTTCAAGTTTACTTCATATATGTGTAATTAAAGTTTTAATTTGTAACGTTCATTTTATGTTTGTTATGGTCTACGCTTCTTAAAGATTCGTTAGGTACCTCCTGAGTGAGTAGGTGTGTGTTCGTGTCGGCTGTGTGAGCGGTTGCAACCGTGCATCCGGCGACACTGGGGGTGGGGTGGGGGCAATACACTGACAATCACAGTGCGGAATAAAACATATCGAACATTTCATTCTAATTCGTGCCACAAAAGAGTTCACTTAAGCTAAAACTATTTATCAAGAAAAGGTGTTCTGAGAAGGACATGTGTACCTCTCTCCAGAGAGCAATCACGACAATAAGCCATGAGGTGGGTGAAACTTGTCGGCCACAGTCAAGCTCCTTGCACAGAGTGCGCTGCCTATAGACTGAGTCTCGCGAGGGCAGGTCACAACCAATAGTTCCACTGGCTGCACCACCTGCCGCTAACCTGGGACTTTCTTTGTTGGTCGAAACTGTCGAATAGATGATGCTTGAGAATACCAGTCCACATTCCATGCCTGCCAGGTAAAACAGATCACGCCTAAAGCGAAACTTTTCTAGCCGGCACAAACAGTAAAGTCGGTGTTTCTCACTCTTGACATCCAACATCACACTTTTGTCCCTAACTAAGATCATTAGATGTGAGAGCTCCCACTTCTAAACTGATTTTTTTATCTCTAACATAAGTCCGCCTAAACGCTTTTTGGTAAACGTACACTGAAGACATACAGACACGACCACACACACACACACACACACACACACACACACACACACACACATACACACACACACACACACACACACACACCTATTTCCTCTTTTTTTAGCATTTTTTTACAACAATAGCTGTTTACTTTAGTAAAGGTCATAACATTTTGATCGTTTGTGAGTAAAGTCTTAGAACCCTCATTTTTGTGAAATCCAGATTTGTTAAATTTTTCTTCAGGCGGGGCCAGATTCCTCTCCCTCCATAGCTCATTGTTAGAATAGGCCACAGAAACAATTTCCGGCTGTTTTTGTCGAAAAGGTGAAGTTCGCCGCGTAACATGGCAATCAGAGCAAGGTACTGTAGTGTTTGGTCGTCAGTTCCCTGCCGTCTAGTACCTTTCTTTAAGGGTTCTATAACAACAATTTAATATGTGTGATAACTATTGATCCGTAAGATCATGTCTAACGCATAGGGGAGACAACGGCACAAACTACGCTGAGAAAGATTTTTATCAAAACGATTATCTCCCGTGAACAGGCCTATCAAAGTGTACACAACAAGAAAAAAAGCAAGAAACGCTTTACGTGTTTTTCGTTGGCCCTGATAGATTGAATTAGAATATCAGATGTGACTGGAAACATTCAATTAGATATTTCGATTTACTCCTGTTTTCTCGTTGTCCTCTTCGTGATTTTAGATTCACTAAATGGCAGCTATAAACAGCAGCACTGTAACAAACCACCCACACGTTTAAACGGTCTTGATGAACATAAAGCCAGAGCATGAGATTTGGTACCTTATCCTGAAATTAAAAACAAATACCAATCATGGTCGACAGAAAGACGAGCACGCGTCTGCGTTTTTATTGTGGATTACTGCACTGCCTGCCATCAATTGTCTACACAGCTAGACTCAGTCAAACATGCAGAACCAGGAACTCGCTCTCTTTTCCTTGTCTCATACGGCTTCTGAGATACACGATAGATAACATAACAGACGGTACTGGTATAATACAGGAGCAGACCAGGAACAAAACTGTCTTTGTGCGCACGATGCTAGCAAAACGGTGTGGAAACATGACCGACACATCGATACAAGCAGACGTCTGTTAAAAAAACACACATTACACAAAAACACATTTACCGAAACTTTTCAATAAAACCCGTGATAAAAGGTATCGGCGTGAAAATGTTGGTCCATTGTAATGGCAACACAGAATATATGATGTTGAAATAAGGCTAGTCAGCGTGTGCTAGTGAGAATAAGCAAATGCTGACACAGCAATATCACACAGTTGATAACGATGGTCTGTATGCTGACCAGACATTCCACAGTT
Source organism: Marisa cornuarietis (assembly GCA_004794655.1). NCBI lineage: Eukaryota > Metazoa > Mollusca > Gastropoda > Architaenioglossa > Ampullariidae > Marisa > Marisa cornuarietis. The sequence continues at coordinate 62,455 of SMMW01000639.1, read as the reverse complement.
CCCAGAACAGTGTAAATTATATTCTCCACTACAGGGATTTCTAAAGAGAAAATCATAAAAATCACATTTCTAACTGCTTGATAGAAAACTGCCTCAGGTGTGACAGTCTATTCAGAAAATAGTACCATGATTTTGCAAAATCTCCCTCTTTTGTACCTTTCTTTGAAGTTTATAAAACATGTTTTTATCATTTTTGCCTTTACCTGGGCGTGTGAATGCACAGTGATGCTTCCAAGGAAAACGTTTTTTTCTGACATTAATATTTTTGACAGATAGGAAATGTATCAAGAAATAGTGAGGACAAGTTGTTCGGTAGGAAAAAATGTTTCATATAAGAGCATTAGTCAGAGCTTTACGTAAATACGCAACACGAAAAAGATAAAAGTGTACACAGAGCTTACCTAGGAGTCAGTATTTAAACAGAATATTCAAGCTAAAGTGTTTTGTCAATTCTTGCTCTAAAACCTTTATTACAAGTTTCTTGTCTACTTTTCGTTGATCAACGATGTGATTTTAGTTGTGTCACTTTTTCCAAGTTTGCTCTTAACAAAATTTCGCTGCCCTTGATAAATATTTTATAGTAGCTGCCACGCACGCACATACGGCACTAAGCGTTATTTTTAGCGCAAATTAAAGAGAACTTTGTGTTTAAATTTTGCATTCTGATATTTTTATATTGTTCTGCTAATTTCTTTTATTGTTTAGACATTTAAAAAAGATATTTCATGTAGAGTAGTTTTTCATGTCGACACAAATAGTCCATTGCTTTTTCGTTTAGCGCTTATTTTCTTTTCTCTCAATATTAACTAACTGTGCAAAAAAATTAGTTAACCAGATTTGTAATTATCAATCGTGATTATAATAAAACCTGCGTTAACAGCGTTCTAAAAGAAGTTTCTTGTGTGGACAGTTAGAAATTTCCTGACATCATGAAACAGTGTCATCCCGACATGTAGACATACAGGCACCGCTGGTAACTTTTGACTTATACATCGTCTCCTGCTGCCTTGTTCACTGATTAACATTATGAATTGCATTTTTTCTGGTTAATTATGATCTTAAAGGTGAGAGACACAATTAGCAAGACGAAATCTTTTATATCGATCCACTGAACTTTCGATTTTATCTATGTTTTCCTTCGTGATGACGATTGAAGTAAAGTGAAAAATAAAATCATGTCAAACTTTAGTGCACGACTACCTGAACAGGCCACGAACTCTTCATCTGAGTTTACAAGTTTGAAGACCGTATATATACTGGAGATTGTTTCTTATGCGTGCTTAGGAACATTAGAGTGGCTGGTCGGCCAACCGACTAATGTCATCAACTGTCTGGTGTTCTGGCGTCAGGGTCTTCGAGATCGTATGAACCTCTGTCTGTTTTCACTGTCACTGGTTGACTGTTGTTATTTTACACTCATGTTCGCTGTATACCCTCTACCTGTTTTTATTAGGTTTTTCGACATCAGATTTTATGTAGAACATTACTCTAAAGTGACAATGGCACTAATTGGTGTGACACGAGGGTTTGCACTGACATCTGGTTGTATCAACATGGCAGTGTCTGTAGACACGTGTGTTTGTGTCGTGTTTCCACACCGTGCTGCTAGCCTCATACGTACCAGGACAATGTGTTCATTGATCATCATGTGTTTTTTGTTTATACAGTGTTGTTATTTGCTGGACCCATTTTCTTTTTACCTTGGTAAAACTATAAAAGAAGACCATGCGATATTTACTCTTGTCTTTACTAATTTTTTTAAACAAAATAAGTTATTTGTGTCCATAGTTGTAAACTTTATACTCGAGACAGTGGCGCCCTGTGTTTGTGTGACAGTTGTACTGGTGACAACCATTGTCACAGTAAAATCACTGAAATCAGCAATGAAGTTTCGAAAAAATGCAAGTAACGCCTCTAATAAAGTTCGGATCCGACAGGTGGCTCTAACCAAGATGCTTATCATCGTCTCCTGTGTCTACACTGTCGTCATGTTGCCGTGTACAGTGTTTCAGTTATACTTTGGAATCAATATTCGCTATTTTAACGACGGGAGCGACTTAAAGCAGCTTTTAGCAGTCAGTGTAGTTCTTTATGTCTTCAGTCAAGTCAACGGCTGTTTCAACTTTTTCATCTACAACTATCGCTCTTCTCGATTCCAGCGAGAGCTGTGTAACATCTTTAGATGCAAGGAATCCAAAAGGAGTGCAACATGAGAGGAAGCATCATATGCAAAAAATCATTTCTCTACACAAAGTGGGTTTTTAGTTTGCTATTATTATTGATGCTGAAATTAATTGATACGACTAATGAAATAATGAGTTTGCTTTTATATATATATATATATAACTGTTTAGTAACAATATTATAATTAAGAAAATTAAAACAATGAATATATCTATTAATGCCGATTGATTAACACAGGACATTTTCTAATTTACTGCTTTTACGGTGTTTTATGTAAAATGTAAGACTAATGCTTTACACTAGCAGTGTACGACTTGTTTACTGCAAAAGCATTTAAATAATGGACGGGATAAGATTGATGCAATGAATAAAAAAGGGAAATAATGCACTCAGTTCATACTTCCACTACTCTGTTACTTTTATGTGGTTTAGTGGGACAATATAATCGCCCACAATTAAAGTCTAGACTGAAAATGTTGAACGTGTCGCCAACGAGCGACAATTTAAGTAATGAAAGGGCTTTTTGTGTAGACTTTTAGGAAAAAAAAACATTATGCAGAGAAGATGCAAACACAAACACAAGCACTCACAGACCTACAAAAAGCTAAATACACAGACTACAAAACATCTTTTAACATCAAGTCTTGCCACAACCAAGTACAGACTTTTAGTGCTTTAGCTTACGAACTGTCAGGCGGGATGTTCTGTGGCCAGCTGCACAACATTTTTCTAATTTCAATCACGTGTAAAGCAGTACTAATATGATTAGATAATCAGTGTCATAAAAAAAACTTTCAGCACACTTATAGGATTTGTTAAACACAAATTCTGTGAAATAAAATAAATTGAAAATGTAATCCCATCACCATATTTATTTTTTATTCCTTAAGTACAATTCACAGAACACATTTCAAACACCCCTTTCATTCTTAAATCCGTACTAAAGCAGAGGTAGAAAGGGTAAATAAAGAGTGTTATATATCCATACTTAAAAACAGTGAGAAGAGAGAGAGAGAGAAACAAGAAGAAAGTGTCGACATGTAGCATTATAAAAAGCTGTACCTAATTACATTGGTAATGTGATGATAATGCACAACCCCACAGCTGTTGTTGGTTTACAGGGCAAGTGTAAGATTAATAAGTTATACCATGATCATCAACACTGAATGAAACAAGGTCTCAAATTGGCATATGTAACATACACATATTAAACCCTGCAGACACCCCAGAAAAACAATCCTGAGAAGCTGACATGCAATTTACGCCAGACAAGATACATCAGTTATGCACAGTTAAACCACTTTGAACACAAAAACCAGAGAAAGGCAAAAGACAGTGCCCTCGTGTATCATTTTAAACTGTTTAACTATTTTAAATGTTTTAGGTATGTACTGGGTATGTACTAAAAGATTTGAAAGTCTAAAAGTTAATTGGTGAATTGTACCATTGTACCTAGCAGCACAAGTTAATACTTGAAGAGATGCCTTCCTCATTTATATGTTTTCTAACAGTTGTGAAATTATTTAGTTCCAGATAAACTCATAAAACTCATAATTATAATCAGCCAAGCGCATTATAAATTCCTGCAGTTTTATGCTAACACGTGCATAAAATTCCTCAATCTTGTATTTTCTGTTTAGTTGCAAAATTAAAAGTCTTAAAGGAGCACAGGAGCGCTAAGGGAAAATCGCTGGAAATAAAGCACATCGATCACAAAAACATGTTCCGGTGGTATTTTATGACAAAGAGGCATAAGAGTTTTTATATATAATATTTTTCTTGTAAGCACACGTGGATTTGTAGAGAAAACAGGAAGTTACGAAACAAACGTATTTCTAAAAATAGTGCCGTCTGCACTAGCTGAAATCAAAGAGAAAAGATGCAATCCTCAGTAAAAGAAAACTGACCAGGACACATTGTGCTGTTGGTTAATGCTCTCTTGGACACTCAGATGGAGTTAGTTTGTACTCATGAAGGAAATCTTACAGATAATGTCAGCAAACGCCAGTAGATTCACTTTGTTCAGAGATGTGTATATATGTATAGAAATGTTTGTATATATATATATACAGGTCTCTGTTTTGTGCAAACGTGCCGTGAGAACTTCGTCCCCACACTGTACGCAAGAATTTGCTCAAAACATTTCACAATGGATTGTTATCCAGTCACTAATACAGTACAAGCAAGTCTTGGACTTACACTAAAACAAAGAAATGTTATTCCTACAGCAGTGCTTACTATACAACAGCACGAGATGTTAAAACCAACTACGACTGCTGGTAGATCAAGCACCAGATATACAACATCGACAGTTTCTACACCGTCTGGTCTACAAGTAATATGGTGTGACAGTCACAAACACATCATCAGTCGTATCTTTATCCAGCATAATGCTAACAACAACTGACAGTGTGAGGGCACCATTGATGTGCCTGATCAAAACAGCTAAAGGGGGGAAAAAAGAATATTTTATGGAGCTTAAACGGAAACACGTGCGAGTATCAGTAAGTAAATAGAAAACTTTACATGAAGCTAAATGAGGAAGAAATAAGTTTTTACATCGATAAACCTGTTTCAAACTATCATTATATTTTTAATTGTAAAAAAATCCTGATCAGCACTTAATTGTAACTATTGTTGCCCATTAAATTTTGATCTGATTTATTTACCAGTTTGTTGAATAAATTCAATTTGGACCATTTGATTGTTTGCTAACTTTATTCAAAGCTTTTAAATAAAGTTCTAATCTGTAGGGCTGTATTCCAAATTCAGCAAAAATATCTCTTCTTGAACATGACAGCCTGAGAGATGTTTCATTTGACTTGAAGACATGCACACTCAGTTTTACAAATACTTTGATCACGTAAGAGAGCTCCTCAGTAGAGGAACGAACTTTTCCCGCCTTTCTAGTTGCAGGTGAGAATGCCGATGTTTGGAGGCTTATATCTTTAAAATAAAGCATAATTATGTACTCATATTTCGGGAATTATAACTTTAAAACGAACTTAACCCGATCATAAAGAGATAATGTTGCGCTCGGCTTAACTTTTAAGTCTGGCTGTTTATTCTCTAGTTTACATTTATAGATGAAAACTTTGCTTCCAGTAGCATATTCTCTAATGTATTATCTCCTGGACAGTTTGCTTCATATCCGAATAGTATTACAGATCCGTTAATTATTGATTTATTATTTTTTGCGCATTTTTCTCTTATTGCCTTATCTAGGCTTATCCTAAAAGTTTGGTTACCTTACATCGCCAAAATAGATGTTCATTTGTCTCCCTTTCGTTGTCACCGAAAGTGCATTTATTACTAACTTCTAGCTTCATATATTCTGCCAGGGAGTTTGTACCTAGAATTCTGTGGGTAATTCTGCACTAAAGCCATTTATCTTGTATTCAGGGTAATTGGGCACCCATTTTGTTTTCCCACTTATCACAACATTTGGGCCTGATTGTGCTTTCTCTCAATATTTCGTAATAATGTTTAAAACCTTTCTTTACGGAATTAATTAGATTCATAGTATTTTGGTGTTTCTAGAGCTGTGTTGTTTCTAATTGTAATGCCCATTGACTGAATAATTTTTTTTAATTATTTAAGCACATTTGATGTATTTCATTATATCTATTGTGGTTCCATATTTGGCATGAATGTCACCCAGGGACAAAGGTAATCAGATTCCTTATAAAAATGCTGAATGCTATATAACCCACTACTAACCCTCTTTTTGAAAAAAAAACCCTCAAGCTGAAATCTACTGTGAATTGGTTCTGCCATCACCTCCTCTACCCATCACATATTTATAGTTGTGCTTAATTGACATCACTTGCAACATTTTCCCTTTCGTACTCATTCATACTAATTTTTGCATTCTGTTTAACCACTCATACACCTGTTTAATAATGTATGAAATCTATCATGCGTTAAGGTATTGAGCAGTAAATCTGTTTTTGGCCTACACCTACATCACTATGCGTCAACGTTTTGTTTCTTTGTACTAAAGTAATGTTTTCATACAATATTCAACTTCAGCTGATCCTCAGAAGCAATAAAATTTTATGCACTTTTGTTTTGTGAAATGTAATCAACCTCTTCAGATTAAGAAATACAACTTAATAAATAATGTCATTCCGTTCATAGGGATTTTCTTGTTTTGCGCTCTTTTTTGACTTCAAGTCTCCTGAATCGCGAAAAGATTTATGTATAATCCAATAGTAAAAGATAAAGAAATAGAGACAGTCCGTGACACGAAGCACTGCATGTAATGCCAGTACAGTGTGTAGCGCAATGACTAAGACACTGTAAAATTTGATACAAAGCTTACTACTTAACTACAGTGTTATAATAATAATAATAATAATAGTAATAGTAAATATATTGATAAAATAGTGCGCTAGATTCTACATAAAGCTCCTCATCGCACAACAGACATACACACCACCAGGTCGAATCAATCTGCTCAGTATTTTTAAAATATGCACCTTAAGGTATGTATTTGTCTGCGTGTACATTGGTAGGAAAATATAAATAACTGACAATCAAACCAAAGATATTTGAAACACAGCACATTGAGCTATGAAGACAAGGCACACAGACAAAACTCGTGAGCATCTTGATCAACACCTTCTATTGTAAAAGTCATCTTTTATATGTGTTCGCTTTGCCATGGGTGATGAGTGTGTTTTCAGAGGTACAGATGTTGTATTCGCACCGCAGTTAAAAAGTGTCTGTACTAAATCAACAGTAATGCTTAGGAATAAATGTTCAAATACTATTTTTCTATTAAAAATAAATTTGTGCGGTCAAATGTACACCTAACACAAGCGCATCATATTACAATAGAAGTACTAAATTACGAAGTGTATACTTAACAAGAAGATGTGTTCCAAGAGATATATAAGGAGAGTTACGGGTCAGGACTGAAAGGTTAAGGAATATCTGCTCGATTACCAAACAGGCACTGTCCGAATCGGAGGGCTTAGGATCTGATAGTAAATGAGCAGTTGACCCTCAATATAAGGAGTAAAATGACTCCAAAAATGTTCTGGAAAGGATTAAGTGAAAACCAAGCAATCAACCTTTTAACAGTTTTTAAATAGGATGTCGATGAACAGCAAGAATAGTGTAAGCAAAAGAACCCCGCTACCTCAAGAATAAAGTACGGTGTGCCCAGTTATCAGCCTTTTGTGTTCACATATTGTAATCATGTACATTAGTCAAGATGAACAAATATTAAAGCTCAGATAAATCTGGTCTGGTGAATACTATTCAAAATGAAAGATGTTAAAGTCCTTATTGTCAAGTGTCTGTATCTTAACTATAAAAATTGAAGCATAGCAAATGAAGTAAAGATTCGCATCACTGACCTGTATACAGTGGGGTTATCCGGACAAGCTTTAATTTTCTTGAGTTTTATATCTATTATAAATCTATTTATTCACGAATAAAACGTTACCAGGTCACGCATGTAATGTTTAAAATATTTTCAATAAAATGTGTTTTTGAGACGAAACCTCCTTGTTTTTTTAGATATATTCTTATAATTCTCTTCCAAGAAGTAAACCAAAGTCTGCCCTGCCGCCCTCTAGACCTGTAGGTAGGCTCCTTCATGTTCAAATATGTCGGTTACACCCTGTTTACTTCCATTGTGTCAAAATTTAATACATTTCTACTTAGCAAACCGTGTTCCTAGGACCAATTACTGTATTTTGAAATTGGAACATTACTGCTTCCAGCTGAAAGATAATATTCACAATTGAAGATATAAACACTCTAAAGCCATAAAATCTCTGTGTATACTTACGTGGACATAAATGTCAAATACAGTCGAACAAAAAAGTTACAGTATATATATATATATATATAGACACACACACACGCATTCAAACACACACCGTATAATGGATCTTGAAAAATATGTTTGTCGAATGTAAAGAATAAAAATGTATTTTTCTTTAGAAAATTCATAAATGACTGGTAACGATACTTAATGACATGGCAATCTCTAAATACAATTTTGGCAACATGTTATTTACGTTTAAATTTTCTGTTTCTCTCGATAATTAAGCAAATATGGTTGTTAGCTAACAACCATGCTCATTACCATTTTTAAAAGTAGTTTTAAATTTTACAATATTTTTCTGTAGTCATAAAATATATGAAAGATTACAGCGTTCTAAGAAGTATACAGTATTTATATATACGAAAAATTCCAAAAAACATAGTAAACGTTCACCAGGTTTTCCATGGTAAAGTTGTCTTGTTATACTAATAGCGAGGCATCAGAAGATGATTTTCAGTCTGGTTGTTGATAAAACATAGTCCCACTTTCAGAGAAGTTGATAGCTATCAATACGTATCACATGCAAGATCATTATCTTCTTAACACAGTGTTAATTGTTTGTCGTTTTGTATGAAAAGTTTTCCTTTGTCTTAGTCTGTCAATAAATTCCATAATCATCAGCTACTTTCTTATTTATAAGGTCTTTCTGTCACCGGTTCTGAACACTTTTTTCTGAAACGTTTCCTTATGAAATTACTATAGGAGTTACTTTGTTTCTGATATAATTATCAACAGCACATTTTCAGGGCATGCCACTGTTATCCCTGAGGAATTTCTACGGTCATTGCATCGAGTAAATATTGAAAAAAATGTTATAAACATGCTGTCAAGTAAAGACTTTCAAAAAATGCGGAGCGGGGTGTTTTCTGGTACAGAACGTTGTTTAGTTATTTGTAACTGCTCTTTAAAAAGTATATTTTAACTCAAGCGTGAACACCTTGTGAACATAAGGTTATTATACTTATAGCCTCTAGACCTGAGTAAGATTGATGCCTTTATCTATTTTGCAAATACGTGGCCCCAAACATGAATTCTTCCATGATGTTTGCCATGATAAATATAAGCACACAGAGCATCGGAAACTTTTCGATCGATGTGACGAGTCTCAACATTTTTCGTGTAGTAGAGACGGTGTGTTACGCAGGATTCGCAACTGTGGAATGTCTGGTGGGCATCTCAACCAACATCATCAACTGCCTGGTCTTCCATCGCCAAGGTCTTGGAGATCGTATGAACCTGTGTCTGTTTTCACTGGCGCTAGTTGACTGTTTTTATTTTTCAGTTATGTTTGCGATGTTTCCTGTTGCCGCATTCATTCGATGTTATGATGTTTTGCTTTACGAAGAATACTACTCGCAGGCTATAGTAACATTGATGGGTGTGATGCGCGCCTCTACACTGACATCTGGTTGTATCAACATGGCCGTGGCTGTTGACACGTGTGTTTGTGTTGTGTTTCCACACCGTGCTGCCAGTCTCATGCGCACTAAGACGATGAGGTCACTAATAGTATCATGTTTCCTACTTATTCAGATTTCTTATGTTATTTTTCCGTTTACTTTTAGTGCTGAAAAAGTATGGATTGGAGAAAGCGTACACTGGGTGACTATGCCTACAAAATTTAGTCAAGAAAACATATTGTTTATATATTTACTTCAAAATATTGTGCTTGAATTTGTGGTGCCAGTTGTGAATTTGGCAGTCGTATCAGTGTCAACGATTGTCACAGTAAAAACACTTAAGTCAGCAATGACGTGGCGAGAAAACGCAAGTTCTGTCATCAGCAGTCTCCAGAACCGACAGGTGGCGCTAGCCATGATGCTCGCAATCGTCGCCTTTGTCTTCATTCTCGTCAAGACGCCGTTTCTCTCTTTCCAGGTGATCTTCGGTGTCTTCATGGGACGTGTAGCCCATCCGGAAGTTCTTCTTCCGCTTCTGATAGCCGTTGCGGTAAACTACGTCTTTTCTCAAATCAACGGCTGCTGTAATTTCTTTATTTATTATCACCGCTCCTCGAGGTTCCGCCTGGAGCTGCGCGGCATCGTCAGCCGAGTCACTGGAAGCACAGAGCTCAAAGGGTCGAGCGGGACGCATTGTCTAAAGTCTGCAAGTGTGTAGTGTTGTTGTTGTTGATGTTCTTTTTGGACACTTCACATGACTCACACTTAACTGTATATGCTCAACCCACATAGCACTGAGAATAACTGCTTAAAATAGTATTTTAAATTATGCTTGCTATATACTAGGACGATTCATCGAAAAACAATCGTAAAAAATTATATTTAATGAACAAAGTAAAAAAGGATAAAAAACCAATTAGGTTGCAAGGTGGCAACGATTGCAGAATCGGCCAACGGGTAGAACTGACTCAGAGATGAACTCCGTTTACACTTAAAGCAAAGACGTGCTTCTGTTCCTGACTTCTCTACTTGAAATTATAAAAAATGAGAGGTGCACAGTTTTTAATAGACTCAGAGAGAAGCCTACCGATGACTAAACATAGAAAGTCTTATACTAGGGTAGCAAGGAGATCAACGTGTGTAGACATCAAAGTTATATTTGCTTGAAAGACTGCCTCAGGTCCGACACTAGTTAGGCAGAGGTATAGTTCCCGAAGCACAATTGAAACGCTTTTTATCGTAGGAGCAGTTCACCTTTATACTCAAGAAAAATCTATATACTACGATCAGTCCTATACAAGATATATTAAAGGGAAATGAATGCAGTCGGCAATGGATGCACCAGAAAATGCAATTACTTGGCGAAAAGAGGGCTGGTAATATAAGCAGTACGAAAAGAAAATTAAGAAAAAAATTTTGTCCTGTGCCCTTTTTGTATTGTGATGCTACAATAAGGCAACGATAAACATATGAAGACATAATATTTGAGTATATAACACTTTTCCGTAATTCTTGTTTATCTTGTAAGTAATAACACAACTTGCTACAGAAGAATGCTGTAGACTATTATTTTCATTTTAACAGTTACATTTGTATTTCTATGTGACCAGTACACATATACAGGATCCGAAAATCATTCTAACATTCCAGGAAGCTATTTGTTTCCCAAATTGTAACTTTTTTATACAAAGACTCAGATATTTTTTAATGTGTTTATGAGTTTTCAACGGGAAATTATATGTCAATGACGATTTTGCTGAGCTGAGTGCTTTCATACACTTTTTCCGAGTGTGGACTGGCGACAAGGTAAGGGATTCGATTGCAGCAAAAAGGAGAAAGGGTTGCTACTTTTGTACAGATATTTAGTTTATAAAGAACTTAGACAAAGCTACCTAAGTACGCTAAAAAATCTCTCCTGCTAGAGAAAGATTAAATAAGGTTTCATTTTTGGGTTATTTTTTCTGAAGAAATTATTTGTTTCCCACAATTTATATGTCTCGTCCGGTATACCGTGAACACAAATTTCTAATCTTTTTAATTACCCTGTTATCAGTGATATTCATTACTATAACACACATAAGCATTAATGTAAAATAGATGACAATTTCTTATACTTATCTACATATACTTTATTATTCTTTTTTGAAGAAAAATGTAGTTTTCAAAGTGTTTCAAAATGACGACTGGTTGATAGGGATTTCTTACCAACCTTTTTGATTGTATAATATGTATGTTGTAGCAGCAGAGTACATTAACTGTCAGTCAGGTTGCTGATTCTGTGTTCCTGCATGTAGGAACTCGATGAGGAAGTTTTGCTGCTCTAGCCGTGGGATGTTTGATAACTACTGTCTGAAAATTAATTAAAATGATCTTTAAATCAGCGTTGCCATTATGCGAGGGTATATCATGTTGCACGGGTATAAATGTTGTATACTTGATAGTTGCTGCTGTTCCGTGTGGTTTTATCTCTCGCTTTCTTAAAGAGTAACTACAACATGTTTTCTTCAATAAATAAAGTTGTATCTTACCTTCAATCCCATAAACTACAGAAACGGGGAGCTTACTGCGTATTTGATTTAAACGTTTTACAACGACGACGACCATGATAATGTGGGTAATAATAACTGAACTTATCCAGCTACGCTTTGCATGTGTGTGTGTTAATTAAACTAAATGTAGGAATTTCTAAAATGCACATTTCTTCACTCTGAAAATCTCGCAAGAGTACAGCTGGACGTTTAGCCCAGAATCTGTAGCAGTGTTTGATGTCTTGCCGCTGATCTGTAAGACTCAGGATGAACAAAACTATCTTCAACCTATTACAAGAGATTAACCCTCTGCAATAAAGAAGTGTCATGTAACTGTGGACAAGAAATACAAGACAGCAGTTCCATCTACAAGACTCACCTTTTCCGAGAAAAGAGAATTTTACTAAGTCGTAGCTAACACTTTAACAAACAAACAAACAAACAAACAAACAAACAAAAATCTCAAAGATTCATGGGTGATGCATCAGTTGGCACGTACACACAGTGTTAGGGAGGTTAGAACTAGAAAGTCATCACGGAGCTGAAAGTATATCATACCGATGTGCCAGTCATCTTCAAGCATTCTCGTTCTTTCCCGCTGAGGTTCGAGGAACAGCGAGAATTGCACATCACTAGCAGATTGTTCCATAGAAGTACAAGCATCCGAAGGTAAGCAAATTAAAAGATAAACATGTCAGTGCTCAATTAGAAGTCGCAGTTTTCTCGAAGCAGAGTTCTTCTTGTGTGAGGGCAGTCTTCGAAATCTCTTCCTGCCCACCTTATTATCTCCAGCCCTCAACGGAGCCAGGAAGCAACACACCAAAACATCATCGAGTGAAAAAAAATCCCTGCGCCACACGATTATTGAACCAGTACAGCTACCTGTTCAGATTCCAGTTCTTTATCTTCTGTGTTATTCACTCCTATAAGTTAATTTTACTGTAAGGACTACGTAGGGGCTTTGTAAAACGAAAACATTTGTAGCAGAGACCAACCGACAGTTCACGTGGTGTTTAGTAAGTCTATCATCCAATCAAATCAGTGGCGTACACGAACGATATCAGAGTATCGACTCCGTAAACGAGATAAAATAATTTTATACTAAAATACACTAGATCAAAACGACTAGCTTCCGAAAATTTGTTCAAAATTGATGAGAAACATAATAATTTCTTTGTTATTATGATGTAAATACTTTGAGAATACTTGCAAATAGAAATATTTTGTAGACGTCACAGTTCTTCATATTTTTTGTGAAGAGAAATTAGTTTGACTGTTTTCCGTAGTATTGCTGATTTCATCTCATACATGCATTGACTTGATTGCATGACCTAAGCCAGTCGCTAACACAAGCTGTTGTTAAGAGATGTTTTTAATGAAGTGTTTTTTCATCAAGTTCTTGACTCATCCGTGTGAACCAGTCATTACACTATTCGTTAATCATCGGTGTCGTTTAGTTGCGTCAGAGAAACAGAAGCAGAAAAAGCTGAGACAAAACTTTCTCCTTACCGATATCAATTTCAAAAAATCATATAACATGATAATTTTGAAAGATTTATTACTTACTGCAGTAAACCAGTCCTGAAAACACAAACAGGTATGTTTGAAAGAACACAGGCATAGTTTTGTAATAAAGATTATTTCGTATAATTCACATGGTCCTAGGCTACACCGACAGGTATCAACAGTAATTAACACATCTTCCATAAAGCTTGACCATTTGTGCTCCTGGACATCTTCTTTAAACTCACTTTCAGGGAGTGACATACGCATGTCCTGCCTATTGCTAAGCACATGCATGTGAACTGGAGGGGGCGGTACCTTCGCATACCATACTGTCTAAGTCATAAGGAAAATATTTGGTGTGTCGATATGTATTTTTTAACAAAACATACTCCTGTGATCGATTACCTCGTTACGAAATTAAAAAGAAAGTATGTAACGCAGGTAAAAATATACTTAACCAGTTACGCCTATCAATACATCTTTGAATTTTAGATTTGCACTTACGGACTCTGACATACAGTCACAACAAAAACACATAACAATACAAAAGCAGTATCTCTCATTCACACACACACACACACACACACACACACACACACACACACACACACACACACACACACACACACACACACACACACACACACACACACAAACACACACACATCAATCTTTATATATGTATATATAAAACCTTAAAAAATATTTGTTAACACTGTATTTACGATTCCTAAACAGTTTATTTATTTTGTAAATACCGTCGACGAAATTAATTGTCGTCACGACACTTGGATCCGATGATTGAAACTGCTGAACATTGACATAGTGCTCCTTTTTGTAGACTTTGTTAGAACCCGAAAATACAAATATACAACACAATTATGTTTTCTATCGAGCTAGCTTCAAAATATTTTACTTTTTGTTTTTGCATTTCCAACCTTGTTAGTGATGTGAACATTGATAAAAACGTACACAATAGGTTTAGATAATAGAGTTTTCTTTTAAAAACGAAATATCAATGTTCGCGAGACTGTCTGCAGTAAAATCAGTCCTATGTTATTAATATTAAGACATCAGAAGACAATTGTGTTATTGATGTGTCTTAACCAATTATGCTAGAGTGGGATGAGTGCTTATTAAATCGTGTACAGACCCATCGATGTGTCTTACCTCTGGATGTGAATCAACAAAAATCTTGCCCACGGTAGACGTTCCCACGACGTAAAAGAGTCTAAGCAAATGATGGCTGCCACGTGAAGATGCTTTGATGCTAGCAGTTGACAGGTGTATTCAAGAGATAAATGTATCATAACCATGAGTCACAAACAGTGCTAGTGCTGGATTTTATGACTGTGTTTTCCAAACGCACTACTACAAAACAAGCCAAAAATATTGAAAGTGTAATGACAAAGTAAAAAGACAAAAGCCCTTAAACGGAGTCATGAAACTCAAAGTGAAAAGTAGCCACGGTATCTACCCTTTACTGTCATTAATGTTCTCATTTGTGAAGATAAATCTGGTGCTGTTGAATTTTTTTGGGAGTACAACAATCTTATTTCTTTTGCTAAAATGAACACTTGGCGACATGAGTTAATTTTAAGAAACCGCGGAGAAAAGCATATCGTTAGTGGAACGTGAGTTCTCGAATCTCTTCGTGATATGGTTCGTTGCCAAGAAAAACTTGCATCAGGTTGAGTAAGTTTTCTAGTGTCTGCATTGTGTGGAGTTACCAGCCTGATTAAGCTATTACTTCTGATTTTCGAGAAGTGTTAAGCCTTGTTTTATTCACCTTTACCTGATTACAAAGCGGTATGAGCTGTTCCAGATGTGAGGAAAACATCAGCAGTGGTTATTACGGGTACACAGAGTCACAAGTGGAGGTTAGTAGCCTCGAAAGCTTTATTTGTATGCGTTGGAGTTTGTTCTTAACTCTCTAGGGGACGCTACTGCTGTCATTGACAGTAGGTTAGTTTTTTAAGGAACACAATCAAGTAAAAACACATAAAATATTGTTAACAGGAGCTATTTGCGACATCACGAAGAATTGAAGACACAGAAAGCAGAGGAGGACATATCCTTATTGAAACTTGGTATTGTTCATCATGGTTGCTTTTTTCAAGTGATGATTGTCCCTCAAGAACAAACATTTGACTTACCCCAGTGTGTTCATAATGTTTGATTCCTGATCTCAAAGTGTTAGCAGAGTTGGTGACGTTATCGACTATACGAATGATCCTCCATGTTCTTCCACGATGTCTGTTATAACAAACTCGAGTACATGTAGTATCGACGTTCTTTGCACAAACACTTCCATTGATCTAACGAACTACAACATTCGCAACATCGTAGAAACAGTGTGCTACTCAGGTTTCCAAACTCTGGAATGTCTCGTCGGCATTCCCACCAACATTTTAAACTGTCTGGTCTTTTGGCGCCAAGGTCTTCGGGATCGAATGAACCTCTGCTTGTTCTCACTATCACTAGTTGATTGCTTTTATCTTACAATAATATTTGTAGTATTACCCACAGCGTCATTTATCAAATTCTACGACAGCCTCCTTCATGAAGAGTACTACTCTAAAGTGGTAGTAGCTCTAATGGGTGTACTGCGTGCGTCCACACTGACATCCGGTTGTATCAACATGGCGGTGGCTGTGGACACGTGTGTATGTGTCGTGTTTCCACACCGTACTTCTAGTCTCATGCGCACTAAAACAATGATGTCTCTGATAATCTCATGTTTCGTAATCTTTCAGATTTCCAATATCATTTTCCCATTATCCTTTCGCGCTGCTAAAGTATGGATGGGAGAAAGTGTACACTGGGTGACTGTGTATACTGAATTTAGTCAGCAAAACGCAGTATTTATATATTTATTTCAAAATATCTTGCTTGAAACAGTGGTGCCTGTTGTTAATTTGGTTGTTGTATCAGTAACAACAATAGTCACAGTTAAAACAATTAAATCAGCCCTGACGTGGAGAAAAATCGCAAGTTCTGTCAATAGCAACTTGCAGGACCGACAGGTGGCGGTGACGAAGATGCTTGCGGTCGTCGCCTGCGTTTTTATTTTTGCTAAGACTCCGTCTGTTTCGTTTCAGGTCATATTTGGTGTTTTTATGGGGTCTGTAGACGACCCAGAAATTCTTGAACCATTTACGATGGCCGTTGCGGTAGACTATGTGTTTTCTCAAATTAGCAGTTGCTTTAATTTCTTTATCTACTATTACCGCTCGTCGAGATTCCGTCGAGAGCTGCACAAGATGGTCAGCCGTGTAACCGAATCAAACTGATGAATTACAACTTCTCTGTTGATACTTAAAACAATGTGATTACATTGTGGTTATAGCACCTACCTAAACTTTCACTTAATTAAAAAAAAGTTTTTCAAAAAGTATTGAAGACGACTGATGGTTTTAATGTTTGAAACTGTTCTTATCATTGGAAAATTGGTAAAGATATAAACAACGTGGAAGGAGAAGGAAATATATGAAGAAAAACGATTCAATGCAATTTTAAATTGACTGAAGGATTAAAGAATCAATAGAATCAATAGAATCATAAAACGAGCTTCTCATATTTAGTAAAATCTTTAAAAGCAGTACGCTTTGAGCCGAATTTAAAAACTCAAAATGGGGAAGCGAAACAAAAGAACAGCGACAAAAAATCCCCCCAAAGTGGGACCTGAAATAAAACAAGAGATGATCAAACTGATAAGGAATTTTTTTGTAAGCAGTTAGCAAGTCATTATGTGCTCTAGGCAGAAGGGTTGAAACATTTCGTAAAGTTTAGGCATAGAGACGATGCTCTAAAGACAATATTGACACGGTATGTCTTGCTCTTTATGATAGAAGCTCCATGCATGCGGCATGATACGACCAGTCTTTACCTGTAAATGTCAGTGCCAGGGGATGGAAAATGAAAGCTGTCGACAATATAATCAGATTACAATGACATTGTTTACAATATTTGCGAATGTTGTACAATAAACTTTACTTTCAATGTCTGAAGTTTGATGTCAAGTACACAGTCCATCTTTTTATTACTTGATGTTTGCTGCATGTATCTGTGGACTTTCTCAGACATATAAAGAGGCAGTAGTTGCCACAAATATAAAGGCCAATCTCTCTTTTAGTTTTAAACCTCTGCGTACATAAGCTCAGGTAGTATGTAAGCGCTAAGAGCATGCTCTCTATGAGTGTGAATATGCGCTATAAAAATCTTCACTATTATTACTATTATTAGTATGTGTAATCATTGCCTATTTTGTATCTAGGATTAATAATGTGCAGATGATGATATTTGCGAAACTTAGTGTAAGAATAGCATATGATCCGCGCGAAAATAATCAGAAACTGAGGATGTAAGGATACAGCACAGACGGGGAGTTGGTTGTTCATTATGGCAAGGTTTTTCTTGCAAAAATACGGCTTGGGAGTCCCACTCAAAATTGTTGTACCTTTATAATTTAACTGTTGAACTATTTTATATAATTCATTTTATTACAGAAATCACTTTTTTGCATCGCGTCTTTTTCTTTTACATCAGATTTCTGACACTTTCATGAACCCGCGGAGTGCTCAGCGAAAATCGTTGGAAACAAATCATAAAGTGTCATAGAAACAGGTTCTGGTGGTAAAAATGACAGAGAGGCAAAGGAAAGCTTACATTAATTTTGTTCCTTTAATTACACTTGGCCTTGTCAAGGAGGCAGGATGTATATCTAAAAATAACGTCGTCAAGTTAGCGTCGTCTCCATGACCTGAATACCGCCCAGTCTCCAACTTGTCTGTTCTCTCTACGATCACAGAGAAAATAGTTTTGACACAGCTCTGGGCATATCTCCAAGACCATCGTCTTCTCCCACAAGCTTAGTCGACATATTGACCCTTTCACAGCACTGAGACTACTCTTATTAAAGTAACGACAGAATTATTATCTGCCCTTGACAGTGGTTACGTTTCTCCCTGAGATCTCCCACACCTTTTTGGCAGAACCCAGTAGCTTGACACGGGAGTGGAATTAGTTCTGTCGCCACGCGCCACATGTAGGGTGGTGCCCGCCCTCCTGTCCATGCTGGCCACTTGTGATTGAAAAAAGGATTGTAGGTGCGTTGTTGACCAATGGCATCCCTCGAATGTACGTAGGGAAACGAAAATATTACAAGGTACTTCGCGACACGAGCAAACGGTCAGCAGTCAAAACGACTTCAGCTTTCTCCATCGTCAACTTCACGTTAACCTCGGCGGCTGTACGTGGTGTTGAAGGCGTCGATGAAACTACGTGTGTGTTCCTAGTCATCAAATCTGTGTCCCGGGAGAACAATCATCGTTCTCGTACTTGCTTGGCAGATAGAGTTGAAAGTAACGACTTGGATCGCGAGGTCAGACGGGGAGAAAGTCATCGGCGTGTCGTGGCTGTCGCCTGGATTAGTGGTCCTCACCTCATCGCAAGCGTGGATCTACACGAGAGACTGGCAGATCGAGAACATCTGTAACACCTGAGAGCTTAGTTGGTGCGCGTATGTATATGAGAGAGAATGGCAGTTTGAAGGGAATGAACAGCATTGTAATATTGGAAGTACGATTATCCCGGACAATACAGAGACACCGTCTAGATGAACCACGTTATTGTAAGTGTGTAATTGCATGTTTTACCTTTGAAGTAGAGCAGAGGCGTCAGTGGCGTCTAGGGAGAGAGTGATACCTCAGAGGTCTCACACCTGTCTGCCAGTACCTAGTAGACTGACACGGGAAGGGGGCTTAGTCACCTGTCAACCACCCCAGGGCGTAGGTCGGTGTGGTCTCCCTTTCTACTGTGTTGGCTACTTGATGATTGGATGATGAGCGAGTTGGCCAATGGCCTCCATTGTTGTGTCTGTGTGATTGTACAAAGTAAAATAGGAAAACAAGAATCTTGAAGACATGTCTTTGCAAGACTTCAGCGTTAACCGGTCTGCAGTCGAGACGACTTTAGTTTTCTCCAAGTCCAACTTCACTTCTACCTTGAGGCCGAAATTGTATGTTCAACAGAATGCCTATCGAATGCCTAATCTACGATTTATTTTTTTTAATTACAGCATTTATACTAGAGACAATGGACTGCAGGTTGTTACTTATAAAGGTTAGTTGTAGCTGTCAACACTGTTTTAAGTGTAATTGTGACAAATGGGTTAATAAATTATATACCATAGTATCGACAGTGTGTTGTGACTGTGGTCGTATATTGTAATTTTGTGTTCTATCGAGAAAGTTACAACCGAGTAAGAATGACTTTGTAAGTATCAAATATTTATCGAATCTATATTTTAAGATTATTGTCTGAAAATCATGTGGTACGAAATTGGTCCACTAAATTAAGAGTAACTTTTTTCCATATTCACTTGACTGTTGATAGTAGAGGTTCCAGGTGTCCTACCAGTGGCCATCTTGTTTCTTACAAAGTCGTTGGTTTTATGTTCTTTGCATGAGATCCGGAGCAGCCTCCTCAGACACTTGTGCTCGAATGCCTGGATTCTCCTTTCCGTTTCGGCGAGTAGAGTCCACGTGTCGCATCCGTAGAGCAGGATCGGCACTACCAGGGATTTTTACAGCCTGTACTTGGTAGTGAACCTTATCTTGTGGCTATGCCAGATCCTATCTAGCCTAGCCATTGCTGCTGTTGCTGTTGCAATCTTGATGCGGATATCTGGGGTGGAGCTGCCGTCCTTGTAGAGGGTGGCTCCCAAGTACTTGTAGCTGCTTACCTTATCGAGCTGTACCCCGTTCATATAAATCTCTGCTTTGCCGTTGCCATTGATCATAACTTTGAGGGATATGATAAGTGACTGTGTCCATTCTCTGGGCCATTCCTTGCGCTCCCAGACTCTTTGGCACAGGACAGTGAGGGCCTTTATAGTTGCTTCCCCACCCTGCTTGAGCAGCTCAGCTGGTTCATTATCAACGCCTGGCGACTCTCCTGCCTTCAGACCATCTACAGCATTTTTGTCCTCTTCCCGTAGGACTGGTAGATCTGCATGTTCACTGTCTCTAGTCTGGTTGTGTTGAAGAATGTTGGTGTCGGTCTTTAGCTGGCAGTTGAACAGGTCCTTGCAGTACTCAGTCCATCGGTTGAGTACAGCATTGTCTTCTGTGAAAAGGTGACCATTGCTGTCTTCGAGGACTGAGATCTTCTGCTGATCTATCTTAGTGAGGGTCTTTAGAAGTCAGTAGGCCTTTTTGCCTATTGCCTATTGCCTTTTCCTCCCCATTAAGGCAACCACATGACAGATTCCTCCCGTTCTTCGCTGTCGTTAGCGATTTAGGTTCGTTCGCTCAGACAGCTGTTAACGATCGTGTATCCTTAAGAAGTCTTTACCTACTTACCGAACTGGCTCTTCACAGGTTCCGGCCAATCAGGATGCCTAGAAAACTAGTTGCTATAGTAGCTACCTAACAACGCTAACAACAGTAGAATCCATGCTGACCGACTACACTATCCTACTCAATGTAAGACTGTTACCTTATCTAACCGTGTCGGTCAATATTCAACTAAGCGGCTCTCATTTTTGTTTACATAAACAATCTGACATTCCTTTACACGACATGACAGATTGAAATATCGTGACTTGCGTCATCTAGTCACGTGACTTCCACGCAACTGTCCTAAGATGGTGAGCACAGATTTAATATCCATTATTAAAACATTAGAAGAAACTACACGTTGCAGCGTATATTTGTGTAGTGATTCGTTACAGAGGTTAAGGAACCCGCCCGCCACGCCACCAGAAGTTCACAGCACCCAAGTTACCAAAGGGTCAGCAACGGGCACGTGGAGTGCCAGCCAAATAATTCTCACCACAGACTTTCCAGACAGCCATCGTCTTGCAATTTTACCTTCTCCAAATTGTTTTTTTAACCATTCTAAGGATTACTTTCATCGTAAAAAGCAACTCATGATTACGATTTAAATTCTTGGTTCTTTATTTTGCCGAAGAATACGCCTTATGCAAGAAACCAGTTGTTCTTGGCTAGGGTGAACATAGCGGAAAAATTGTGGCTTTCCAGAGCCAGAGCATAGGCAAAAGGTTTATGCTGATTTGTTCTACACTTTTGGGCTTAGGTTAGGTGTACGCCACACACACACACACACACACACACACACACACACACACACACACACACACACAAACACAAAAACACACACATTATGTTTTATATATATAATCTTATAGCTACAGTACTATGCATGCATTTTTATATACAATACTTTATGTTAATAACATTTCAATCAAATTGGTCAATCGCTCTTGAAATGTTGGAAGCAGCTAGCCAAGTGATCAGAACGCAGGCGTCTGAACATGGAACTCTCTAGTTCAATACCCGTTTAGCGCAGCAAACTTTACCCACTCAACCCAGCTGGCGGGAATGGATATCTGACTCCATAGAGGGGTGGAGAAGGTGAGGAAGTGAGGGAGAGGAGATGGGCACCGCTCTTACATACAGATGGCCCGAGATAAGTGAGGTCTCTAACACCTCACCCCACTAACGAACTGAAAAAGCAGAAATGGCACTTACTGAGCTTATTAGATCAATGCTAACACTTCTCCATCGTCGGGTACATTGGGGTAACCTATCTGTGTTATCTCCCACTAAGTGCAATTGCTCAGGTGTATTTTACGAGGTGATAAATCTCGAAAATAGGTGTGAGAAAAAGTTACCCAACTCAAAAATATTAATATACTATTTAAGATAAGCACGAGTACACTATTATCAGAAATAAAAATTTGAATTCATCGCTAATCTTTTTTCCAAAACGAATGTCGAGCTAGCTTTTGATGGAACCTTGAATGTGTTATACCCTTTTTTACAACAAAAAGGTAGTCATTATTAATTTTTAAAAATAGGTTTGAATTATGTTTCAAATCGAGCACATTATGGAAAGAAAGAAATAAAAACGTTGCTTAAGGAAAGTTTCCGCATTCGATGTGTATTTCGGAATCAGTATATGGGGTTAACATATGATATAATGCAGAATGGGTGACTAGACGAGCAAAACATTACAATGAAGAATTCTGTTTGTTCTGGACCATTCGAAATGTTTAGTCCTTCAATGACAAATTACTTTAACCCGTGCTTTGGAAAATGTCTTTTTCTGATGATGCTATGACTAAACCAGATTCAGTGCAATAAATGGTACAAACACAATGTTTTAAAAATATATAAAACGTGTTAACACTTTTCACAGATGGAACAGGGCATGCGGGTTTAACTTGGAATAAGACAGTCATTCAGAAATAACTGAGGCATTAGGTTGTATAAAGGTATAATCAGGCTGAGTGCTTTTCTTGCAGAGTAACACTTATTTCAGCATTCTGCTCCCTCGGACATACACAGGTACATTTTTACTGAGCATCAGAAAGATATTCCTCGTTGAGTAAACTTCTACTCCTCATTCTTAAGGCTGTAGCTGCAGGATCGAACCTCAGTTCTGTGGCTATTTTGTAGCATAAATAAACTGTATACCATAGCTGATACCTTCATTGAAACTGCTGTTTCTGAGTTTTTAAAAATCCTTTACATAGTGATTTCAGGCAAGGGTGTTGTACAGCTGATCGAAATTCACACTTTGTATCAGGGTGGCCCTCCTGACAGCAGGTGAGTCCCATGAAGTACGACAACAATGTAAGTGCAGAGGTTATTCATTTTTTAAATTTAAACTGTGTACACTTTTAAAAAAAACACAAACGTTTTACACCACCACGTTGTGTGCGTTGTATAGGTATGCTTGTGGATAACTATGTATAGCAACAGATAAGCTAAAAGTTTTGTTTTCTTGTTTTTTTTAATTAAGAAAGCACATTCAACAGATCTTTTCCACATAACGCGCTACTACTAATACCACCACCACCTCTACAGTAGTAAGAGTAGTAGTAGTTTTAAAACTTGTATACTCGACGAGTAAGTTTGAGATTATTTATAATACAAGGGTTGATCTTATGAAAAGAACGTTAATGGCTTGGAAGATAGAAAGTTCACTGGCTGAAAACAAGTCTGACTATGTGGCTGGTAACATCATTTTTACATACAGCAGATGCTTAGCACAAATAGCGACCTTAAAAATATTAGGGAAGAAGACTGTTGATTAAATTCTGCCTTTCATATAATATGGACTTGACATGGTGTACCACTTACTTTATCTGCGACTGCGACTTCAAGTCTACGTTACATTTGTAAGCCTTGATCCGAACCTCTTTGGTATCACTGCGATGATATACCGAATGTGTGTTCTTTATGTCAACCATAATGAGTAATTTTTTATGTTATATTTTTTTACCTATCGCTAATGTAGCTTTAAGTTATTTCAGGTTCGATCTCGCCGAAAATCTTTGTGATGATCTCGCTGTTCTTTGCTTGTCTCTGGAGTTTTCCTATCACAGCTAAACATTATGTTCAGCTCATGACGAAATCTTGATGAGCGATGCCAGTAGATAATGAAATGAAAACAGGGGCTGATTTGAGAAAACACATAAATGACTGATATGGCTATCATAATCTGGTCCCAAAAGACGAAGTTGACATAAAGGCGCAGAAAAAATCCCAGACTGACCTGCAGCAAGACACATGGCGCCATGGCGATGATAAAGACACAGGCTACCATCATCAGCATCTTCGTCAGCGCCACCTGACGCTTGTTAATTTTATTAGATTCATGACTTTTATTTTTTCGCCACGTGATGGCTGACCTGAGTGTTTTTACTGTGATGATGGTAGACACTGATACAATTGTCAAAGTAGCGAGCGGTACAACTGTCTCCAGGGTGATGCCCTGAAGTAAATAGACGAAAAATTTATTTTCATTGTAAAATTTAGTAGAATCAACTATCCATTGCAGTCGGTCACCTACCTTGATTTGTACAGCACTATAACAAACCGGAAATATGACATAACATCCTTGTATGACCAGGAAACAAGCAACTATAAGTGTCGCCATTGTCTTTGTTTGCATGAGGCTGGCAGCTCGGTGTGGAAACACGACACAAACACACGTGTCTATGGCGATCGCCATGTTGATGCAGCCTGATGTTAGCGCAAACCCGCGCTGTACACCTGTCAGAGGTATTGTCACCTTAGCATAGTACTCACTGTACAGAGAAATATCATAGAAACCGAGAAAAGAAGCTAACGGATATATTGCGAACATGATGATAAAATAACAACAGTCAACCAGTGCTAGTGAGAACAGACACAGGTTGATACGATCCTGAAGACCCTGGCGCCTGAACACCAGGCAGTTGATGATGTTGGTCGGTATCCCGACAAGACATTGGAGAGTAGCCACTCCACTGTTAAATATAGTCTCTACTATGATCCGGGTACTTTGACCTGATACATCACGTGGTGTGCTCGTGATAGAAACATCGTTGCTGGATGTACTTGAGTTTGCGATAGTGTGCATTTTGTTCAACCAGATTCATTCGTGAAGCTATAGATGACTTTAGTAAGTTCTTTCCTCATACGCTGGAGATGTTCTATACGAAAGTAAACAGATCACTATAAAACAAAGTTTGCAAAACATTTGTTTACTAATTTTCTTGCACTTCGACCTATATGTTCACCCTGGAAGAAACAACTGTTGTATACGTCTCTTTTTTTCTCTCTCCCATTTCGGTGTGTGTTTATACTGTTAACAGCCTATGTCGAACTATCTCATAACACCTGTTTACTGCTTACCTAACGATGCATTTGCCAGGAACAAAAAAATGTAGCTTCTCTAAGTAATTGATTACTACAAACTGAAAAGACTTTGCAACGGCTCGACTTTTGAATTTTCCCTACAAGTGAAACGCAAAAAACATTTTGTAATTAAATCTTGAAGTGTGCATCAATAATTCAGTCAGTACTCTGCAGTCATTATGACATACCTCGCGTACATTTTGTGAGTATTAAAGAATGTCATCAACAGAAGCCCACAGTGTTTTGATGCCAGACTGTACAAATTCTGTGTAAAACTTTGCTACAAACACGTTCAGCTTCCATATATCACTTTACTTATCTCTGTCTCCGCTTTCTTTTAGTACGATGCTTTATGTACACATTTTATACAAATTCTAGAAATGATTGATCATATAGATAAAATAGCAAGGGAATTTCACGTTAAACGAAAATACTTTTATAAATAAGTTGTAAATACTATAAACATTTGCAGGGACAATGGGCCAAAATTTTACGAATGTACAAAAAAAGGAGGAAATTTCTTCTAGTTTGTTCTTAGGTAAATAACCACATTGGATGTCGATCAACGTAGGAGAGAGACAGAAAGTGTGTGCGTGTGTGTGTGTGTGTGTGTGTGTGTGTGTGTGTGTGTGTGTGACTTCCTAAGTGTGCGCGCGTGTAAATGTCTGAGTTTGTGTATCGTTTTTGTGTGTGTGTGTGTGTGTTTGTGTGTGTGTGTGTGTGTGCATTTGAAGCTGAATTTACACGACTTTGGAATTTGTTGTACGCCTATTTGACAGTGCGTGTATATGTTCTTGGAAAGGCGCATGCTAATAACTATTATTATCTGCTTTTAATAAGCTTGGCACGCCCTTCTTAAAATTACATTTTTTAATCAGCGTCTCTGTTTTTTGGAAAAAGTCGTGTTAACAATTTCTTGGTAGGGTGTGAGCAAACACGTTATTATTTCCGGTTTTGTTGTAAAGAATAAGGGACAATGAAACGCTACAGCTTCTCGTAAACAGGCTAGTGAACAACTTGTAGTGAACACACAGAACACACAGGTGAGCAGCGAGAAATAAACAATATATCCAGTAAATGTGAGTTTTTCTCTCAAATAAAGATTCAGTATCCTTGTCTTCATTGTGAGGTACAGTTTTAGCATTATTCTGAGCAGATGAAAGCTAGATTGAGTGTGTATAGCTACCATGATGAATTAAATAGGGTGTCAGGTCTTCAGGTCTCACGCTACCTGTACTGTGGCTCTCGTCTTAACAACTACACATATTTTCCTGACCAATAAGACTGGGACCAGAATCTCTCCTCCTCATTCCTTACGATTACTTCCGATCTGGACAGGTTTTTAAAAAATAATTAGTTTGGCAATAAAATATTCATTTTAATGGTCGCTGCTGGAAGTACTTCTCTGGCGATGATCCCAGTATTAGTTCTATGGATGTTACCGATTTGCTCCGTGACAAGATCTTATTTACGATATTTCTAGAAAAAACAACTAGCATTCATTGCCATAATCTTAGTATTTAACAAGTACCTGCAACGAAACATTTCCAAACATTAAAAAATATTAGGAACCATAACATTTAAACCAAAAAATATATATATATATATATCATATTATACCTTTAAAAAGTAAAAAGTCAGTTATTTACAACTATCACAAAAATAATTTAAAGAATTTATTACCTGTCGTATGCTCTGAGATTTGAAAACTGCTGTTATGTCAGTCACCTCAAAACGCGGTTATACACTATGCACTTTATATTGACACTACATCGGATTGGCCCCCTTGCTTACGCTCGAAGAAGATAAGTATAGGCTACAAAAACGAGACGTTTATCATCGTTTTCTTAGTGAAACTTCCGTAGACATACGGAAAATCATTGAAGATAATAAGCTCCGACAGATTATTAAGTAAGCTCTGAAATGTGTAGCGACATTCTATATTAAAAGTTATTTAAACGCCCTGCTATGTTACCGAACCTGAATATCACGGAAAGTCAGATGTCCTCCATTCTACGTTTTTCTGTGTTGTGCCTAAATTCAGATTTTCGTCTCTCTTATCAGCTTAGTATGTGATACGTCCTCCCCCTTTAAAAGTAAATTTGAACTCGATTACTGCGGAAAAATCAGTGAAAACAGCACAAAGTAATACGGTGGTATTTTATGACATGGGGCATGAAAGATTTTACGTAAATATTTTTCTCTTAAGCACACCTAGATTTGTCTAGATAACAGGAAGGGACGAAAAAAAAGTATAACCTAATTAGCTTCCTCTGCACAAGCTGGTGGAAGAGAAAAGATGCAATCCTCGGTAAAAGAAAACTGACGGTACACTTTGAGCTGTTGCTGAATTTTCATGAAGGAAATCCTAAAAATAATGGCAGCAAACGCCAGTGGATTAACTTTGTTCAGAGATGTGTATATAATATATGTGTATATATACAGGTCTCTTCTTTGTTCCATGCGAATTTTGTCCCCACACGCACTCAAGAATTTGCTAAAAACATTTCAAAATAGATTGTTATCTAGTTACTTTTACATTACGAGCAATATCTCGACTTACGGTCAAATGAAGAAATCTTATTCCTACAGCAGGGCTTACTATACAACAGCACGAGATGTTAAAACCAACTACGACTGCTGGTCGTAGCACCAGATATACAACATCGACAGTTTCTACACCGACTGGTCTACAAGTAACATCGTGTGACAGTCACAAACACATCATCATCAGCCATAATTTAATCCAGCACAATGCTAACAACAACTGACAGTGTGAGGGCACCATTGATGTGCGTGATCAAAAAGAAAAAAAAAAGAATTACGGGTGATAAAACTATTATAAGGAGCTTAAACGAGAACAAGTGAGTAGTATATACATGCTGTTTTGACCGCCAATTTGGGGAGCGTGACGTCAAAGCCCGGAAGTTAGCCATAGGGGCGGCCATCTTGGCGAAAGTAAGCTATGGGGGAGGCCATCTTGGCGGAGGTTAGCCATCTTGCAGGCCATCTTGGCAGCCAACTTGGTTAAAGTTGGCCATCTTGCCGGAAGTTGGCCTTCTTGGCGGCCATCTTGGCAGAAGTTGGCCATCTTGGCGTCCATCTTGCCGGAAAATGGACATCTTGGCGGCCATGTTGGCGGTCATCTTAGCGAAAGTTGCCCATCTTGGCGGCCATGTTGGCGGTCATCTTAGCGAAAGTTGCCCATCTTGGCGGCCATCTTGGCAAACCACTTACCGGAAGTTGCCCATCTTGGCAAACCACTTACCGGAAGTTGCCCATCTTGGCAAACCACTTACCGGAAGTTGCCCATCTTGGCAAACCACTTACCGGAAGTTGCCCATCTTGGCAAACCACTTACCGGAAGTTGCCCATCTTGGCGGCCATCTTGGCGGCCATCTTGGCGGCCTTCTTGGCGACCATCTTGGCAGCCCTCTTGCCGGAAGTTGGCCATCTTGGCGTCCATCTTGGCAGCCCTCTTGCCGGAAGTTGGCCATCTTGGCGTCCATCTTGGCAAACCTCTTACCGGAAGTTGGCCATCCTGGCGACCATCTTGGCGGCCATCTTGGCGGCCATCTTGCCGGAAGTTGGCCATCTTGGCGGCCATCTTGGCGGCCATTTTGCGGAAGGCGGCCATGTTGGCGGAAGGCGGCCATCTTGGCGGAAGGCGGCCATCTTGGCGGCCATCTTGCCGGCCATCTTGCCGGAAGGCGGCCTTCTTGGCGGCCATCTTGGCAAACCTCTTACCGGAAGTTGGCCATCTTGGCGACCATCTTGGCGGCCATCTTGGCAAACCTCTTGCCGGAAGTTGGCCATCATGGCGACCATCTTGGCGGCCATCTTGGAAGTTAGCCATGGGGGCAGCCATCTTGGCGGCCATCTTAGCGGGTGAGCCTTGGGGCTGGCTGCCATCTTGGCGGAAGTGAGCCGTGGGAGCGGCGGCCATCTTACGGAAGATGGCTGTGGGGGCGGCCATCCTGGCGGGGCAGCCGTCCGTGGGCGGCCATCTTGGTGGTGTCACATCCGGTGGCGGCCATCTTTGCGGTGTTAAATCCGTTGGTCTATTATCTGCATAAAACACTACATAGAGATTACCGATATTAAATAACACATTAATGGAAGCTGTATTTTTTTCCTCAAGTTTTATTTTCATGTCACAGTATATTACAGCAATACAATAGCACCAACAACGCTTTCACATAGATAATAAACAGAACAAGTCAAAAAAAATGCACATAGACAACAAAAAGAAACAAAGCACACACACACACACACACACACACACACACAACCACACACACAACCACACACACATGCAAATTGATGTAACATCCTTTTGCATAGTCTTCCCTCATTCCTCACTTTTTTCTACCTTTGCTTACATACAATTCACTAATAAAATTTCATAACATGAAGTAAACTGTCACCATCACTCTTCTATACACAGGTTCTTATACAACTTCACATTAAGTCCAAAGCACTGAGGTCCATATCTTTAAACCTACCCCATTCTATTTAAACGATTGGATTAATCTTTAGCAGTATACACTTTATAAATTAATGTTCTAAATACTTCATAATAAATATAACAGTTTCATCAATAATAGTACAAACAAGCTGCCATGACCCTTTTGAAAGAGAAAAAAAGGATGTTGTATTTTTAATAAAGTAAGTATATTGTATTTATGTTTTTTGTACTTTCATTTTTGATTCCCCCTACACCCATTTCCCCAACATCGGTTATGGGCACGAGCCTACTGTAATAAACAAATTTGTCATTGTCATCGTGCTAACTTAGAGTACTAAAATATGCTTGAGTGCCAATATGGATACTTGGGAATGGGGCGACTAGGTTTTGGCTTTTGTCTTGTTGCGAGGAGCATGACTTCATTTTTCTGGGGGTTGAGTGACATGAGGTTTCATTCCGTCCAAGTCTGAAGCTCGTCGGCGCTCAGCTGTATGAGTGGAGCAAGTGGCTCAATCTGTTGGTGGTGTGCGTGTGTTGTGGTGTCGTCTGCAAACATGTCACATGATTGGGATAGGTGGAGAGGATGATTATTGATGTATATAGAGAAAAGAAGAGGTCCTAATAGTGAGCCTTGAGGAATACCAAATTTAACTTCAAGAGGATCAGACTGATGTGTTTTCAGCGACTCTCTGAGTTCGATTGTCAAGAAAGGAGGTAAGGAGTTTGGTGCTGCCGGTACTTAGTTTGTATCAATCAAGTTTTCTAATAAGCAAGTTGTGATCTATAACATCAACTGGAATAGTAGCTGTGCGGTCACCTGGACATCCAGCAAAATCAACTATCCTCTAAGACTAACTCTACAAACGTGGCTTATACCAGACCAACATCACAGTTCTATGAGTTAGTCAGTTGACCTGGAGGGCATGTTGTAACCAGCTTATGTCTGTCACAGTCACTAACTCAGCCGATATAAAAAAGAAAGAGAAAAAGGGGAGGAGTGAAATA
This sequence comes from Marisa cornuarietis, assembly GCA_004794655.1. NCBI lineage: Eukaryota > Metazoa > Mollusca > Gastropoda > Architaenioglossa > Ampullariidae > Marisa > Marisa cornuarietis. The sequence continues at coordinate 31,808 of SMMW01000639.1, read as the reverse complement.
CGGAACGCCACCCCCGCACGCACTGCGGCGTAGCTCTGGGGAAGTTATCTGTCCATCAAGTATTAACAGTCTTACTGTGGCTTGCCCTGTCCTGTCTCGCGCTCCAGCGTTGACCCTCTTCCTCCTGTCCGTCTGGCAAACACAGCCCGCCGGTCACGTGGGTAACTGCGCACAGGTTTGCCCACTCGCGGATCCTGGGGTCTAGAGCCACAGCCAGGTCACATGCCTTCGCGTCGAAGACAGGCTGACGAAGGCAATGATCCTACGAATAAGGAGATGTTTGTAAGACACGGACTGGAGTGCAGAGAAGGAATGTGACAAGAGACGTTTAGAAGACACGTAAGACAAATATGAAGGGAGACCAAACGGAAGACGAGGACGAAGACGAAAACGAATATAAAGAGGGGAGAAGACGAAGAGCCTGTGGAACATTGCGGAACAAAGTCTCGCTTCTCAAAGTCACGTTCTTAGCTAAGCAATAGTATTAGGCATGGTATTAAAACTCCATTAGGTTTTCAAACTTTAGTTAATCCAAAGGACACAAAACAATAAGTAAAAATCTACCTGTCGCATACAGGGATCATACTCTGACATACATCATCCCTAACACATAAGGTCACATATCCAAAAGGTCACCCACACTCGTGAAGTCGATCGGTTGGTCACTTTAACACATAAAGGTGCCAGCTGGCAGGACCCTGGCATGGCGGCACGTCCATCGCTGACCACTGCTCGAGGAAAACTGTGCAGAGAGGCAAAAAAAAAAAAAAAACGCGCCAAAACCTGCACGCGCGAGGAAGGGGGAGCGAAAGGTAAGAAGAGTAGGGAGACTGTCCGGTTCCGAAATCGTACTTTCGAGGACCCTGCGAGCAAACGACGCGCGCAGCAGGCTTCGCGCTGGTCAGAGCCTTGGGGCTCGCGGAAGGATAGGGTTACAGAAGTGTCACGGACCACCCGCTGACATGCGCATTCGTTCCAAACAACAACACGAAATCGCTTCAGTTCAGGACGTCCCTTCCCGGACACATGCTTATTATACAGAAAAATGTCAAGATTATCAAAATTACAAATGTCTTTGCCACTAGGCAATCTCCATATCAATTCCAAAGAAACAATCTAACTAACAGGCACAACAATATGCTATCAATAATAGCAGTCCACATTAGGTACAGTTCACACACAAGCAAGTCTATAAAAGTTTCCAACCCATACCTACAAGTCCTCAACACAACAGTCCGCACACAGACAAATCTACTGTAATTACTGAAGCCTCTCAACAGTTTTACCTCTACCCCCGCTAGAAGGTGGAGAAAATTCAACGAGATGATGGAACCTCCCTCTAACTGGAGTAATGTCAAAGAAAGTCTTACTGTCTGTCTGTTCGCCGTGTCTCGTGGAAGTTCGGCGTCCCCGATAGCTCACGTGTTTGCCTGCGTCAGAGGTCCCCCGGATGTAACGGTGCGGTGCACAATGGACGTGGCTATCTTCGGCTCGCTACCCCGGGTTAAAGAATACCGCGACGGCCTTCTGCGGTGGGTTGACACTGGTGTTGGTGGAGCACAGTAGCTCGACACTCTGGAACGATGATGTGACTCGTACCGCCTTTCTCGCCAGGTCCGGTTGTCCTGACTGGTTCTGACAACCTTCCGTCAGCTTGGCGCTTGTTCTCCGCTCACAGCAGCAGAATGGCGTAGAGTCTTTAGCTCTCTTCTCAAAAACCCGTCTGGCGACAGCAATAATAGCCTGATCTCTTCAGTAGCAGCCTGGCTTTAGCAAAGGTGCGACAACTGAAGAAGCAGCAGCAGCAGCCCACTGGCCGCTTGGGGTCGGGATTAAATACCCACCTCTGTCCACCTGGACAAAAGGTGAGCTCACCCCAGACCGCACGAAAAATATGAGATTTATGTCAACTCCTAACTTCCCCTGATCTCTATGCGGCAGCGACTAAAATCAAAACACCCTGTTTACCTGGACAAATGATGAGCTCCGCACGGGAAATACGAAAACTTCATTTTCACGAGATTCCTGTGTGTCAGTCACAAGTCAAAAAAAAAAACACCCTGTGTTGAACTACGACTTTTACTGTATTAGTTCAACCTCCCCCCATTTTACGCTACAAGAAGGTGACCTGTCGCCTGATGCGAGGCGTTTTTTCTCACCCGCCCGCCCCCCCTCCCCGCACGACAGGCCAGCAGAGTGCGGGAAGGAAACAGGAAAACAGAAAAAAATCGCAGACACGCGACAAAGTCAACTGCCTAAAAAATGGCATTTTAGGTGATAGCGAGCAGTCGAATATTGGACCACACTTTGAATGTTGCTACAATACCGTTCAGGTGGCTACAGTTTGTTTTTTGGCCCTGCAGGAGGATAAAGCGCCATACAGGCAAACGCTTATTATTATTAATCTGTGTGTCCATCACATGGTATAATGCTAAACAGTTGAGCAGACTAGAAAATATAACAACGAAGCTCCTTTTTTAATCCTGGTCCGATTGACATGTTTCGCCCTTGGGTTATAGAGCCTTGTTATATCTCACTCAATATTATGGGAAGTACCTTATTTTTATGACGTTACAGCAGTGTCAAAACACACATTCATTGCAATCAGAAGTAATGTAGACATGGCAACAGTACAAATAATGTTTCGTAGAAAACTACATAATGCTGGTTAAGACTTTTAATCAACGGTTTTTCTATAAACTTTTGAAGATAGTCACTTAGATAAAAACTGAATCATTTTGTTACTTTAATGAATATTAAGACTTGCAGACTTTAATGCTGCTCCCTGGCACCTCTACAGCTACGTTTTCACAAAACCAAAACATCATGAAACGATCAAGCTTTGCCTCCCCAAGGACATCATGAAGCGAAGCACCTGGGATGTTTCCTGCGACTCTGACTACATGTCTGTGATACATGTGTGCCTTGCTGAATGCATTGTTTGTATAACTTCGAAATTATTCCGCTTGTGTCTTGTAATATCAATCATAAATAAAATTATCTACGACATTCTTTTACTTCTATGGCATAATCAATAATGCAGCTTTAACAACATTCGATCTCCATCAAATTCTTAGTGATGGCCTCGCTTTGACGATTGCTTCTCGTAAACTCTTCCTGTCACGGCTCAAGATCTTGTAGAGGTCTTGACGAAATCGTGATGAGCGATACCAGTAGATAAAAAAGTTAAAACAGGCGCTGATTTGAGAAAACATATAAACGACTGATATGGCTATCATAATCTGGTCATAAAAGCTAGACTCGTCGTAAAAGCTTAATATAAATCCCAGACTGACCTGCAGCAAGACACATGGCGCCATGGCGATGATAAAGACACAGGCTACCATCATCAGCATCTTCGTCAGCGCCACCTGTCGGTTGTGTAGGTTATTAGAAACATGACTTTTATTCTGTCGCCACGTGATGGCTGACCTGAGTGTTTTTACTGTGATGATGGTAGACACTGATACAGTTGTCAAAGTAGCGAGTGGTACAACTGTCTCCAGCGTGATGCCCTGAAGTAAATAAACAAACAACGTGTTTTCTTCATAAAATTTAGTATACACAGATTCCCACTGCAGCCGGTCTTCTGTGATTTGTACAGCACTATAACAAAATGGAAATATGACATAACATCCTTGTATGACCAGGAAACAAGCGACTATAAGTGTCGCCATTGTCTTTGTTTGCATGAGGCTGGCAGCTCGGTGTGGAAACACGACACAAACACACGTGTCTATGGCGATCGCCATGTTGATGCAGCCTGATGTTAGTGCAAACCCGCGCTGTACACCTGTCAGAGGTATTGTCACCTTAGCATAGTACTCACTGTAAAGAAAAATATCGTAGAAACCGAGGAAGTAAGCTACGGGATATATTAGAAACGTGATAATAAAATAAGAACAGTCAACCAGTGCTAGTGAGAACAGACACAGGTTGATACGATCCTGAAGACCCTGGCTCCTGAACACCAGGCAGTTGATGATGTTGGTCGGTATCCCGACCACACATTGGAGAGATGCCACTCCACTGTTAAATATAGTCTCTACTATGATCCGGGTACTTTGACTCGATAGATCACGTGATGTGCTCGTGGTCAAAACGTCGTTCCTATCGGTATTTGAGTTTAATATAGTGGACATTTTGTTTAACGAGCATTGGAGGTTTTTTAGTCTAGAGATGACGTCTATATACGCGTTATTGCACACAAGCGGAAGATACCCTTTAAAAAACAAAACAAAAAAAAAACAAACGGGTTACATCATACAGAGGTAAGAAATATTGTCAAACGTTTGGATGTTAACTTTCTTGTACTCAGACAAAACTATTATTGTCGACAAGCTAATGTTGTTACATACCGCTTCCTCTTTCTTTTCTATATTGATGCTGCGAATCACTTTGTCTAACGATTTCAAGAATACCTCTTTCATTAAAGAAAGATATCAAATGATACAGACACCCAATAAAAACAACAGTTTACCATTTGTCTTTAAACACTCAATTTCTATACCCTAACACGACTTTACAAAGAGGTGATTTTTTGAATCTTCCTGAAAATTGAAAACCAAACGCCATTTTGGAATTTTGGATTTACAATAATTGAAAGATTTATAAATAATATTAGTAAGACATAACATTCATTTCTTTGGAGTCGTCTTGAACTACCACGTTAAGTATGAAAAGTAGCATTAATAGAATCCTAAAGTGTAAAAATGCCAGGCTGCTGTGATTCTTTGTTAAGCTTCTTTACGATCAAGTACTTTGAGCTTGTATATGTCTCCTCTGGCTTTTATTAAGATGTAGTTTTACACAATTATTTTTTAATGATCGAGTAAATTTGAATCCATATAGAACAAAACGAAAAAAAACAAAATATACTATATTCCAGAGAATAAGAAATTATTTTTAATACAGTGAAAAATATACAACGAGGACATCAATAGAAGAGACAAATACGACATTTATACACGAAGAGACTAAAATCACAAATTAGTGCGTATGCGTGTATCGATATCTGCGTGTGCGCGTGTCTGTGAGTTCGTTTTTTATCTTTGTGTGACTACATTGATGTTGCAGTTTAGGTGACGTGGGACATCGTTGTGCGGATGTTTTTTTAAGTAAGATCACGGGTATATTTATTATATTCTTCTCTTTACGAATAACACGCCCATCCTAAGACAATATTTTAAAAGCAACTTTTAGCTGACAAAACATCATTCACAGTTTCTTGACCAGGCACGTTTTTTTTTCTGTTGTAGTTAAGGAGCAATGGAGAATGGAGCAATTATAATGCACATTCAACATGGATGTGAGCAAATCCTAGTCAAGATGCAGGTAGGAAGGTATAATAAGCAGTATTAACAACGTCCAGTGAACATAAATCAGTTCCTCTTCAAAACCATGAGTCATTGGCGTGGTACAACTTTAACGTTCATCTGACATGTTGAAAGCTTTAGTGAATGGCTAGAACAATAATTAAAAAAAAAAGTGTCGATGTCGTCGGGTACTTTTTTTTAATAAAGGTAGTTTAGCGTAAAAAGTAAATAAAGACAGTTTATGGAAAAATCCGTGTGCGTTGCGATCACTGTTCGTGTCTTCCTCTATTCAGTTGTATTCTCGCCCCTTTTTTCTTAGCAAGTCTGTCCGCTTATATTTCGGTTTTTTTCACCTTTTGCTAATTTTTATTTAAACAGCCATTTCTTTCTCTAAACATCAAGGTGTATTCGGACGGTGGTAGTTTTGTAATTGGTATTTCAACCAGGGGGACATTAGATGTGTTTCACCATAGTGAAGTTCTCTGGATCATGTAGCAGGAGTTATTGTACCCGAATTCATTAGTGCAGATACTTGATTATGAGTAGTTAACCAAGAATCTGCATTTAGTCTTCTTAATTCTGAGGTGTCCACCTATAGGTGTATCGTGCAGCAGCAACTGCCTGTACATCATAGGTACCACAGTTTGATTCGCCGCGTTTCCTCATCTGGAATGGATTCGGTACAACGCGTCCTTTTTGCAGTGGTAGGAGGCTTTTATTTTCTTTCCTCGGCTCCTGCCTCCATGTCTTGTGTCGCAGTTCTCCCCTATCTTGCATATACCGGCAGGTGTAGGATCTTATCTCTTAGCGAACCAGTTCTTCGGGTGTACCGGTGCCTCGCATTGGCTGTCATACTTCGTTTCCTTTCTATAGTCCCCTTTGCTGTTTACAGTCCTGTTCGATAAAATGTTACATAAAATTGAACCCATCTTTCGTGCTAATGATTTGTGATAACTTTCAATCAGTACCTTGCAGACTTTATTTTCTATAATAGCTACTTTTAAACCCTGGAAAAGTATGGACTATCCACATTAATTTAACCATTGAATTACTCTAGTTTTGGGCGTTGATACCAGTACTATTTCGATAAATATTCCCATTTCGCTCTGCTGTGGTACGAGATCCGATTGCACTATACTTATAGAAGATTTGGTAACTTTCAGTCCCATGACTTTTTTTAAACAAGTACCTGGCAGTAGGGTGTGAAGGGTAGCCCTGCACAAGACGGAGATACTTTGTCATTGCTGACTCTCTCACCTGATACTTGATACTGTTAGCGACGGTGGCAGATGACTTATGCTGTTGGCTGCAGAACGTTGTAATGTAGTCTCCACCACCAGTCAAACATCTCCGTTTCAATCCCATGCCTCACCTCTAGCTATTCTTATTATTTTCCTCTTTCGTCATTTGTTTCTCTTCTTTTTTTTTACTTTCTCTTCGCAGATCTCGACCCTTCCCTCAATCATTTCCCTTAAATGTTGCCTGTGGGTTGTGTCAAAGATCAGTGTGTACTTAAAGCGATTTCTGAGCGTTGGTCAAACGTTCCCTGAAGAACCAGAATTTGTCAAATGTTATTTAGGAAATAAATTTCTATGCAAGGAACATATCTAGAATGTTTTCGTAGTCGTTGTTTTTCTTCCAATTCCTGTCGTCTGGACAACCCCGTCTTTATTGTCCTCATGCATTTTTTGGTGTCTCATTCTGCATCTCCTTAGAATCTTTAAATCATTCCCTGCGAACATCTGTCGTCGAGCATTTTCGGAACCTTTTTCTAAAATTTCTATTATTTTGGGTTCATCATCCCCAAGTCTTCTATAGTCCTCCCCGGTTTTGCTTTTCAACAGCGTTCCGATACTAGAGCCCAGTTGTTCGTGTTCACGTCAATCAACTTTAAATGTCCTTTCAAAACATTAGGTACGATTCTTTATCATTCTAATATGACAGCTTAAGTTTAACCTGTTAATGTTGGTCACAGTGGTCAGATTTAGACCGCAGCGGATTGGCTGCATTGTCGTTGAAGTCAACCTGTACCCGGAGGCGCAGCCTGTGCAGTTTTAGACCGCATCCCCGCCTGATGATTAAGTTCTTTTGCTTTGTCCTGGAACCTACACTTTTTTATGTATTGGCTAAGTGAAAAATATATCCTGTTTTTATACTATAATCGCCTTCCAGCAGCAGTAAGACTCCTAGATTTTAACCCCAAATAGTACTATCTGAGGATGAGGCACGAGGGGGTATAATGCTTAGACCCCTTGCTGCATATCATTTAATGAACAGCTACACACGGGGCGATAATGATGCTTACTTTCTATCGACTGAGCTGTGGACAAACTTTGCCACACCTAGTGCAAACTTTACCTTCTGACAACACAAATATCTGGATTTACTTTGTATATATTCTTAGGAGAAGCAAACTTCTGGGCGTGGCAATGTATACTCAATACTTGGTAAGCCAAAACGTAGTCCGAAAAATGAACAATAGTCTTATAGAAAGTTATTCGATTACACTTTACCCTACTGATCAAGTTAACTACATACACTTGAACTATGAATTCTCATTGCCCATCTTATACTAGAACGATAGCTCTGCGGTAGCTTTCGCATACAGCAACACAACATCCGCTAACCTCGAGAACTAAATCATTCACTACCTTAATCTTTTACCCTGCATCTGTACCATGCAAATAACATCTTTCTTTGACTGAATCAGTGGAGCTGGGCGACCGAGAAAGCAGGTAGTCAGGTAGTCACCAGGTAGTGTCAACTGCCAGACAATAATAGCTTTCCAGAGGGTCGAGAATACTTGGGTGATGGGTCATCGTTTAAATGCAGACTTAGAATACGCTTTAAGTGAATCAAGAAGGTGGAAAAAATAGCAAGTGAATGTGGTGATGATCGGTCGCTACCAAAAAAAAAATAAAATAAATGTTGACATTTTAAAAAGAATATCTGCTCTACTTCCTAGTTTATAACATTTTAGAGAGGGTTGCTCAAATGTATAACATTTTAGAGAGGGTTGCTCAAATGTACAATTGCACATCGCGCATGGACAGGACTACGGGATCAAACTACGCTAACCACCTAGCCCTATTTCAACAATAACGACCGACCAACAGTTCATAAATTTATTATCAAACCAATTAATATAAAATAAAGATTATTATCGAAGATTCAGCGGCAGTGCCTCCCACACACACACACACACAATTAACTACATTTTTACGCATGCGTGAGTGAATGTAATCGTGTAACAATAAAAACTAACAAAACTATAAAAACTGTGCCACTCTTATTACTAGTAAATCCTATTTGGAACTGTTTCGTTTTAACGTTGATTTGAATTATGTAACTTAGTGCTAGTGCGCCCTCTTGGCTTACACACACACACACACACACACACACACACACACACACACACAGCGACACATACATACACAGAGACACACAGCGACACACACACACACAGCGACACATACACACACAGAGACACACAGCGACACACACACACACACACACACACACACACCAACACACACACACACCCGAACATACACACACACCCCAACACACTCACACAACCGAACACACACACACACAACCCAGCACACACACACACACACACAGCGACACATACACAGACACACACACACACACACACAGGGTAAGAGCTATACATCTTGATACATACTCATCAAGCAGTACCTTAATACACTAAACGTTTTCTTGTACAGGATGTGATGCTGCAGTAAACAGCTAATGAATGTATTTTCATTCCACTGAAGGTACTCAGAAAACTTACTATGCGTAGTCCTTAGAATTAATACTGAAGATAGAAGGCGATTATTAAAGAGGACGTTAAACTGTCTCACCTTCTGTCAATGTAAGAAAACGGTTATGGATTTCAAAAATGATCTAAGGGAGGCAATTCTTAGCTTGAAATGATCCGGGTACAATGTTCAGTTCCTTCCCTTGATAAGTTCTACTGCAGTGCAGTAAAAAGGATGACCGTATTGCAGTAAATGTATTTATTGTCAATACCAATTTTAAAGGATTCAATGTTAGAGTCTTTCTTGTAAACAGCTTTAATTTTTTAAGCTTCCCCTGGCTTGGTGCGCTAATGACTGGTGTATGGAGCGCCTCAGTTAGAGCGTGCGCCTCATCACATTTATTCACCTGTCTCCTAAACTACTTCTTTATTTCTGGCTGCTTAAACGAGAAGTTGTGCTTCTTCTGGGTGAAGTATGAAACACGATAGAAGTAGATAAAGAAATAGAGGCGAAGGTGACAGTACAATACACACTATTCACACAAATACTAGCGACATGTTTGATTTTTATTTGCGCTCAAATTAAAAAGCCTTTTTCTTGGAGCTAAAAGCCTTTTTAATAGTTTTAAAAGCAGAAGTGTATTTAAAGTTATTCCTGGCGGATGAGTAAGATAAGTCACTGAGCCAGTCTAACGTATCTTTCTTAGTGAAATGTATCGTAAGATAAGAACACCGGACTTTTACTGTTTGACTAGATTGGGCTTTGCTAAAAAAAAAAAAAAAAAAAAAAAACTTAATTTAGCTATATTCACAAATTCCATAATTGTTTCAGTAAAAACTAAAGCAAGTGGAAAATAAAAAAAATTGTTTTAAATGGCATGGAAAAGAAACAGATAAAATAACCACACAATGTCAGATAATTCTCTATCATTTATATGCACTCAGCTGTCGAGACATCTGTTTTAGACTGCGTGGAAAAGTCGAACTCATTGTGTTTATGGGATTGACTTTTTGCGGATTATATTTCAATTTGATTTATTAGATGGTAGTGTTTACCAACCGTCCTACAACTCTATAAACTAGTTACAAAAACGGTTTCGATCGTTTTATTAACCTACTGCTGAATCACCGAGTGCTATATATATATATACAGCAAGGAGGGTGAGGAAGGGGCCTTAATGAAACAAGGAACAACCCGTAAAGACTTCGAGTGGACAACCCTAGTAAGGATTAAATTACTAGTGACCTTAGAGTAAACTTAAATGTCAGTCCTACCTATGTAGAGGGAAGTTTGACCCTAGTATCCATAGTAAAACAAAGCTGCCCGATTACCTGTTTGCCCCCAACGACCACTCTTATCACCTAAGTTCAAAACATTCTAAGCTGGCCTTACACCCATCTGCAAAATATAATTGTCAAGACTTAAGAAAAAAAAGGGAAAATGTTGCTGGACTACTGACACGGACACAGGAATGTATAGATGATGTAAAGTCCTGGATGCTGCAAAACAGACTGCAAAAGAATGACGATAAGACTGAATTGCTACTTACTTGTTTTTGAACCGTCCTTCTCTCCCTCAGTTTCTGCTTATAAACAACTCATTTATTCCTTTCTCCACCTTAGAAATCATTTATAGGTGTCCAAAATGGGACACAGCTCTTAGCTAAAACCTCTCTAGATAGATTGCTAATTTTCTTCTTGTAATACATTCTACTGCGGTTCAATAAGATATGACTGGAGCAGTATATGTGGTAGGTAGTTAACAAACTTTTAAAGTTCCCAAAAGTTAGGAGGTTTGTTGTGAGCACCTTTGTTTTTTAAGCTTTCCTTCGTTTGGTATGTCAATGATTTCTAGTTCAGTGCATCACTCAAATTAGAGCGCGCCTTATTAAATCGATTTCCTCATCTCCTGGGCTACCTCTTCATTTCTCGCTGCTTAACGAAAAGCGGTGCTGCTCCTGACTGACGCATGTAGTACGATAACAGTAGATGAAGAAGAGGAGACAATCGTGACAGTACAATAGACAACATTGACACAAAACAGATACAATACAATAAGAAACATCTTTATTAATCCTTTGCAGGAAATTAATATTTATCTACCATGTTACCTACTATCACAAGCAAATCACGTAGGCACTGAGTGCAGCGCGGAAAAATCAGTGAAGTAAACCAGTCAAAAAAAAAAGCAACAGGACTCCAGAAAAAAACAGCACAGAAAAATGATAATCATGACGATCATATCAACATAAAAATAAGTACACCAAGACCTCACACACCGGCTTGTTAGTCATTTGAACAACTCTCAGAATCTGAAATGCCAACAATTACAACGAAGCCAGTGAAGATGAAAGGAAAGCAATAAAAAGGGAGACGGAGAAAGATATGTTGCGGGGAATCGTAGAAGCCGATAGATAAAGGACCAAGATCAAGCAGATATAGCTGGTACTAACTGAGAGTTCAAAATCCAGAGTGAGAACAGTATGTAGACACACACACTAAAGCCATAGATGAAACAAGGACGAAGATCTCAGAGGAGACAGGTACGTTGCTATGAAGTTGCCCGCCATCTTGCATGCAGCTCATCTCACAGCTGTTTATATCATCGTAGCAGCTCATTAAAGTCTACATGTCACTAATGTTTGACAGGATACCTGCAGATACTGCCATGCCAAGTACACTCAGCTATTGTCAGCGACGTCTGTTTGTAAAACCCATTTAGATGTTGCTGTCGATGGTAAAGACTCCAACTTTTGCATGCCAAAGTAATTGATACCATACACTCAGCTGCGATATATTTGATTTTTATTTTGCACAAAATCACAAAAAATTCCAATCGTTGATATGTACTGTGACTGTTTAAAGTCAAGAAAATCATTTTATAAGCTGTGCGTTATAGCCAACCTTATTGTATTTGTTTGTGGGATTCAGTCATTTTGCGGACATTCAGCAGCATTATATACGTATTTGATTTTACAGTTTTTTAACTATCCTACAACATTCCAAAGAGTTTTTGAAAGAACAGCTTCGTTTTTCTTATTAACCAACTGCTGATTTACCTGATGATCTATTTAGTCATTTCTCAAGGAATGTTACCTGTCTTCTCACTAACTTTACCATGCTTCTTGACAAGCGTAACCTTTTTATTCTATATAGCATTAAAAAATTAAATGCTAAATAATTAAGATATTTAAAACTTGTTTTTATTATTAGTTAGAACATCTTATCTTACATATATTTACGATAAGTTAAAGACAAAAGTATTCGCGCAATGGTATATATATATATATATCTCGATGTCAATTTTTTTTAAAAATTTCAGATCAGCTTTTACTTATGTTAACAGTTATACTTTGATGATAGTTATTGTAGAATAATTCAAATATTCTAATAAATGAATAAATAACCGCCGTTTGCCAGTAAAATAATACTGTTTCAGAATGACAGGACCACTTAAAGCACACGTGTACAATAACGCGCGTGAACCCCCCCCCCTCCTCCCGATACCATCTCCGCTACCAATCGTTATTTTCAGTCCGATTCCTTTTGATCTGTTATACTCTAGCCAATATTTTGTTGCAAACCTCTTTTTCTCCTCTCTAATAAACTGGCAACTATATCCGACTTTTGACTGAGAAGCAATCTTTCTAGGCACCTAATCTTTAACTCTGCTCATTGTCCTGCTCATTGGGTCACACTGAAGGTGGTACAAAGAAGAACGCAGTCATGTTGAATTATTGATGCCAATAATAAATATAACAATCAAATGTTACGCATATATACAAACAGACAATTTATCACCATTTTCAGACTACAACGGATTGAGTCTGACATATGTTGTTAATAAATTTAAAATTGTTAGCGCTTATGTATGTTATTTGAACGAATGAAGTGTTTTTGTGTCTCTACATGCTCATTCAGTCAGCTCTGTAGACCCGTGTCGACCAATTGTGTTAAACAGATGAAAGATGCTTTGCAGTCTAACTGAATCAAGCTGTTAATGTCCTTTAGTTGACGCAATGTTGTTCTAATCTAGTTATGGTGATAATTATTATCGTTTTCAAATTATTTATCATTTTAAATGTGGTGACAATTATTATCGTTATCAAATTAGTTACGATTCTCGCGCTTTTTAATTACAATCGTCGTATATTACATCCATTCATTCTATGGCTTAATTTATTTCTGCCCAACAAATAAAACTTTTCAGATTTTTCAGAGACCTTCTTACACTGATAAAAAAATGATGTCTTAGATGATCCTATTTGATACGATCCGTGATAACATCTCGGTTTGGGTCTGCGTTTGTTGAGGTCGTTGCGCAGTTCATAAAATTCATTTTGCTGACCATGTTGCGCAGCTCATGGCGAAACCGCGTAGAGCGACGATAGTAAATAAAAACATTGAAACAGCCGTCGACATGGCCAAACACATAAATCACTGCCATTGCTGTCATCAGACTGTCTCGCACGACAGGTTCTGCAAAATAACGCAAAAGCATCCCCCAGGTGAAGGCCAAGCAGACATCTGGCAACCGGACAACAACAAAGACGATGGCAACCATCGTCAGCATCTTCCTCAGCGCAACCTGTCGGTTCTGCAAACTATCATCGACTTGACTTATATTCTTTCGCCACCTTATGGCAGATCTAAGTTTTTTTACTGTAATGGTCGTTGTTACCAATACTACTGTCAAATTAACAAGAGGCAATACAGTGTCAAGAGTGATTTTTTCAAATACAAAGATGAACACTATATTTTCTACGTAAAACATAGTAGGCGCAGGTGCCCATCGTACTTTTCCTTCGGTCTTTATTTGAACTACTCTGTACGATAGTGGCATTATTAGATAGGAAACTTGTGTTAGCAAGAACCACACAACTATTAGTGATGCCATTGTTCTTGTGCGCATGAGGCTGGCCGCACGATGGGGAAACACGACACAAACACACGTGTCTACAGCAACAGTCATGTTGATGAAACCAGATGAAAGTATAAGTGCATACATTACATCTGAGACAGCTATACCAGCGTTGTAAGTATATTCCTCATGTACAGAAATATCATAGAAACCGATAAATGAGGCTACAGGACGTACTGCAAACTGTAAAGTATAAAAACAACTGTCAACAAGAGCTAGTGAAAAGAGACAAATGTTCATACGGTCTCGCAGGCCCTGGCGCCAGAACACCAGGCAGTTGATGATGTTGGTCGGTAAGCCGACTAAACACACGAGAGTCGCGAGACCTGCGTAAGCTACAACCTCTACTAGTTCCCGAATGCTGCTAGTAGTCAGACAAGTTGAGGACTTTGAATCGAGATTTCCAGTATCCCTTGTACTTGAATTCATGTCGGAATCAAAACTTGACAAACTCATTGGAGAAGTCGATGAAAGCACAATCTGTAGTGTGTTGTAGTGGAATACGGTAAAAAAGTTTGTAACTGCACCTCAGACTTTTTTACTGATTTGTTCTAACACTGATGTCTGCTTTTTATTGACAGGAAATTCTGGATTACATTAATTATCTTATAATTTTTCACAATTGGTGACTCAGTAATAGGTTATAACTTTATGAAAAGTTACAAATGTCCGAATGAAATGTATATAAAACTTAAACCAATGTCCAGCGATAGTGCCGGTCCTGGCTGATGTTGTATTTAGTTATCATAATTTAAACCAATAGCAAGTATCATCATATTCTAAGTATTGTATTGATCGTTCGATTTCTGTTTTAATATGAACATCTAGTATCGTAAGCATTTACATAACATTTAATAAAATGAAATACGAAGTCCCGACATTGAAAACATGTATCAAATCTTTTAACATCATGACTTTAGTGTCTCAATAATTACCAGTATCGTCCTCTAGATAAATTGTGATGTTTTACCATAAGCGTTATTAGAGAGGACTGACTGTGTGGTAATCCAGGGCTTATATAAGGTCTTGAAAGCCTGAAGTAACCTCTGCTCACAAAAACTTATTGTTTTACAGATTTTACGGGTTACTACTTTAAATGACTATGTCTGACGATCATTTAAAGCATTTTTTAAGTTTAGTCTATCTTGTTCACACTGTATCGAGTGCGATATAATCTACAAATATTAAACTGATTAAAGGAAACTATTATAAAAAAATTAACAGAAAAAGTGCAGTTTCAATTACTGGTACGATTAAGTGTATTTATAAACAATGCACAATAAATGTCACAAAGACCATTTTCATTTGCAGTATTTACCCAAGGATTGTAAAAAAAAAAGAAAGAACTTTCGTATAGTTTGCTTAAGTTCGTGAAATATTTGCCTCAAGCTTGTTCCTAATTTTTTCTTTGTCTCTATGTACAATATATATATATATATATACATGTGTGTGTGTGTGTGTGTGTGTGTGTGTGTGTGTGTGTGATGTTTCTATATGCCTCTCTGATCCTCAAAACATGTAAAAACATAATTACTGAGATCATGCGCTCTTATGAACATGAAAGTTTTCACTCAATCAATGTATATGGTGAAGACTACTCCAAACAGGCGTTGAACTTTTATTTGCTGCCTGCTGCTGATGACGGCAACTCCCGAAGCAGGAAAGTACGAAGAGTTCGTGTGTGTGAAGTGCAACAAATTTATCGACTTAAGAAAGATTTAAATATTTTTTTACCCAATAATGTCTCAAGTAACAAAAATCACAAAACTGATGGTACCGTTGCAGTTGTAAAAATCGAGGCTGTGTGTCATGCTTCTGTGCAAACTGTCACGATCAACATGCGGCTGTTTATTCTCCATGCGGTGTGTAACGTGTTCACCTTGTAGTGAATTTTTAAAATAACAGTTTTTATTTGTCTTTTAGGTCATTTTGCGTCGTGGGACCCGTTTACAATGGCCCTGAAAGTTTTCTTCCTACTTTGGGCACAGGTATGGACTTCAATGAAGGGCACGATTTTTAATGAATTATTTCTTTAAGTTCTCTCCTTACCATGCTTAAGACAGAAAACAGAAACAACCAGCTGGACAGCACATACAGAACAGTTAACTTCAAGAGATATTCAAGAGATAAGAACATATTTGGTGAGGCCCGTACAGACTAGAGTCTCCCGTGCACAACCAGATTGAGGAACGAAGCCGGCAAAAAAGTCTCATCCTTTATTTATTAATGTTTTAAACAGCTTCACCCACTGCTAATCTGCTTCTAACTTAACCTCATTACAACTACAGCTTGGCTCTGAGTCGTGAAGCTGCTCCGACCTGCAGCCCGTCTTTCGCCCTGACCTCATATTCAAATCGCGGGGTTAACTTCTCCCGATGCCCCCGTAGGCCCACTTCAATTAGAGCCGTTAAACCCACTCAATCACCGCCGGGCTACCGGGCGCCCATGTACCTAGAGGTAATTTGTAACTGTAGGCAGCAGATAGTTCTTTATTGTGCATACGCAGGGGTATTTGGCCGCGTAGCAGCAAATGCCCGGGATGGAAATTTCGACCGGCAGTTTTGAAAATTTATATTTATCAACCTACAGTAAAGACAACCATCAGTAATACCCCGTTTTAAAGAGCATTTTAAAAATGTTCACTTTGTGTAAATTTTAAGATACATAGGTTTTGTATTCTAGTACTAAAATCAAATGAAAGATAGTGTATGTGTGAAGTTTAGAACCGGTTCATGCCGTGTCTTTCAGTTTCGACGTTAAAAAAAAATTATTTACACAATATATACAAACATAAAGTGCCAAACAAACATATATTTTATTAGAATATACATTAGAATTTAAATACTGTATTACTTACTGTTTTCTTCTCATTTGCGGTTGTTGAAGTACAAATCCATGTCAAATTGAGTGACTGACATTAGACTCCAAATGGCACTTGACCAAAAAAGAAAACGTTCCCTACTTTATAATAAAACGAAAACTGTGATTGGCTGAACTGTTAACCCAGTCAAGGGGACGGAAATCTGTATGGAACATTTCCAAAAGTTCCAATAGTTTCCTCCCTTATGTATTCATTTATTTACGCTCAGTGCGATGTGTTGTTTACACTACCCCGTCTTGCGGTCAGGCCGCCTGTGGCCTACGTGGATTTAACGGTTTTTAATGTTGTAAGGATATCTACTATTAAATAAAGCTTCAATTGATCTGTCTTCTGTTGTAATAACTGAAGTGTACTACGCTGACTCAAATGAGCTCATTATAACAGAGCCCGAAGTATGCCAACGGTTTCTTAACAATACAGACATATCCCTTTTACTTCTCTGTATCTGCTTGCGTGCTTGTGTGTGTGAGAAAAAGAGAGAAAGAGAGAGAGAGAAAGAGCGAGAAAGAGAGAGACATACACTGCAGCTGAACCTTACGTACAGTTATTAATTACACTTAGGATATTTGATATTTACACAATAATTTTATTCATTCATCCGGTGATTGAAATGATGAAATTGACATTATGCACAAAACAGTGCATGTGTAATATCAGAAAGAAAAAATCATAATGATATTAATGAGTTAGAACGGCAATGATAATAATAATCATAATAATACTGATTTAGAACGGCAATGATGACAGTAGTAGTAATAATAATAATACAGCTTTACCATAGCTTTAGGACATTGTCATTACTTATTAAAATATCAAGACTAGTTCAGGCACCAGTTACACAATAGGTTTCTAAACCTTAATACTGTTCTAAAGAAGCAAAATCTCTTCTCTGCTATTTAGATGCATTGCACAAGAACATACCAAAAAATTGTACTGATAGGAATGAAAGTCAGAATTAAACAACTGTATCTTACTGAAAGGGGTTTTAGTTTTAAAAATTCTAAAATTGTGGTGTGCACTTTAAACTGATTATCTAAAAAGATTTTAGGCCTAAAAGTGTTTAAAATTAGAAATGTGCTGTGCAACTGGTCCCTGGTCGTTTATATTTACATGTAGCATGCAGCCACCATTCGCATTACCATAGTAACACAGATAAAGAATTATATATAGCATACTATTGAAAGTGGCGTGACACGCACGACACAAACACTAACAAGTAAATAATCAATTTCATATCTAAAACAATAAGTAGGGAAACAGATTGTAGACCCGCATCCATAAACATGTCTAGTTCGTGCTCTCTCGTACTTTATCTTTCTAGTTTGACTATGACTATCTTTTTCCATTGTTAATAGATGCACTAACTTGTGCCTCCATCATATTCTAAATCATATTTTATGAAAGGCACAGCGGGTTGCCTTGTATGTCATGCAGCGGCGCCCGAATGGAAGCCCGAGTCCAGAGCATGTTTAGGGAAATAAGACAAGGAACAGGGGAAGTTACAAGTAGATGGTCGCCATGGAAGTGAAACGCATAAAGATATGATTCTGCAGATCCACTAACTCGTGATAAAGAACCTCAACTAACTATCTGATATAAAAGGTCTAAAAATACCCATATAGCCGAGTCATGTGATTATAAAGGTAACCGTGCTCTCTAAGTGCGGGCGCACACGAAGGTGGGTGTGTGTGTGTGTGTGTGCGTGTGTGTGTGTGTGTGTGGAGCTGACGCCTGAATAAGTTTGCTTTCTTTTCTTTCATTGTAAACACAACACTATTCCCGTGTAGTGCAACTGCCAACTGCTGGGGAACCGAGAGCGGGCTGGTCCTAGAATTCACAAAGCAAAGAGTGGGACATACTGGCTCCAATGAAGCGAGACGTAATTATACATCTGCATAGTCCAGCATACCTCATCTACGACTGATACCTATGGTCCCATTTAAGGGAAGAGAAGAAGAAAAGTAAAGGGAACTGGTGTGTACAATGAAAGAGAAAGAAATTAGTGGCAAATGTAATGACTTTCGTTCCCGCCAGTATCTTATCAAACCCTTTCAAAGCAAACCGGTATACCTTGCCAGCAGCTTCGTCTAGCATACATTAGGGTTACGTAAGGTACAGGTTAACGTCTCACTATGTGCAAATAGCAATCAATGTTAGCAAAGAGCAAATGGATGGTCACATCTGGGCAAACCTTCCAGCAATAAGCTACTACACTCAAAATAAAGACGAGTTTGATTTCTGCTTCGCTGCTGTGGACCAAAATAACCTGAATGGGTCAAGTTTTCATCATTCGGGCATAAAAAAAGATTGCGCTGCGAAAAAGTAGAGCTTTCTCCTAATTAGAACTTGCATGCTATCTCCTGTTATATTTAAACATGCAGTTAAATATATACTCCACATGTTTGTCACTTTTGATATTTACCTAAAACTTACCTCTTCACTTCACCGTGTAGTGTATTCTTATTGTAGAAACCCATCTATACATTTCTGAAGTGTGTCTAGGGAAATCAGTCAACTTTAGAGAAGTTATATTTTCATATCAGTTGTTCCCCGATAACTGAGCACGGAGCAGGACCATCGTTTCATTGTGTCTCCTAAGCCCCTGGCACTAATCAGACTCTCTCTTTCTCTATCGTATCCAGGTTATTTTTTAAGGGGAAAGAGGGTAAGAGGGCGAAAGTTCCCTGGTAGAATTTTTACAACCAAAAGTTTGGCTATTACTCGGCGGGTGTGATACCTACAATAGTTCCTCCCTGTGTACTTTCTATTTATCTACTGCACACCACCAAATAGCCGGCTCTGGGATCCAAGACCCTTGTTTACAGTGTTGTCTTTGGTGTGTTGCTCCCCCTTAAATGGGATGGCTTCTCTGCCATATCATGTGTGCTCTGTGTCTTACAAATACTTTAAATAAAGATCATACTTTGTGCACTGAGCTACCCGTTTATCATTATTCATTAAACAAATGATGATTTCCTTCTCACGTATGTACAACAGGCAAGCATTCGATTGGACTGACTCAAATAAACGCATTTTCTACATTATTTAGACATACGTACTAGATTTATTCTTTCCTACAGAAGTCTAATAGCTAGCCTGCTATTGTTTAACAGACTATTTAACATCTAATCCTCCATTCAAAAGTCTTGTTACAAACGATTTTATGTGACATTGACAGTAGCTACTTTCTGCCATCATTGTGGGAGAAATAAGAATGAAATACGAATGTTGCCTCAAGAATATTTCTGATTTAGCGTCTCAACGTTTCCTTATAGAATGTTTGATAACTTTGATGACTGTCTCCCGGTTAAATCATGAATAATGGATTTTTTACAGCCATGTTTTCTTTTGTATAGGAGTTGCTGAAACAAGAATAGCAACAATAATAATAAGGACTGTTCGCATAAACACGTCTAGATCACGGGACTAGGCTAATTAAGTTGTAAAGACCTCCTACTGTGATTTTGTTCCTGTGGCAGATGTCCCAGTGTTCCTAAGTGGCACGTGGCTGAACATGATGGACAGTTCTTGACGAAATCTGGAAGAGCGATAGTAGTAGATGAAGAAATTGAGACAGCCGTTGATTTGAGAAAACGCATATGCAACATAAGCAATTGTCTTAAACTGGTCTGAGACAGTTGGACCGGCAAAGACGGCCTCGAAACACACGACGATTACTTGAAACACAACACAAGGCACCCTAGCAAAAATGAAAACACATACAAGGATCGTGAGCATCTTGATCAGCGCCACCTGCTGGTTGTGAAGAAAGTCAGTGGCGTGACTTGCATTTTTTCGCCAAGCGATGGCTGATTTCAGTCTTTTGACTGTCACACACGTTGTCATCAATGCAACTGTCAAATTGAGAAGGGGAATTACTGATTCAAGAATAATGCTTTGAAACAAATACACAAATATCTTATTTTCCTCGTAAAATTTGGTGGGCACAGCTATCCAACGCCCTTTATTGCCTGTCGTTATGTAAGTACTAGTAAAAGAAAATACGAGTATAAAACAGGAGATCTGTAGAAACAAAAAACACCAGCATATCAGTAACGCCATTGTCTTGGTGCGCATGATGCTGGCAGCGCGGTGTGGAAACACGACACAAGCACACGTGTCTACAGCGATCAACATATTGATACAGCCGGATGTCAGAGCGAATCCACGAAAAACGACCAGCAAAGATGTTGAGCCTTTCGCTGAATACTCTTGAGAAAAGTCACGATCGTAGAAACGGATAAAAGAGGGGATACCATACGCTGCGAACACGATGGTAAAGTAACAGCAGTCAACCAGAGCCAAGGAGAAGAGACAGAGGGTCATACGATCTCGAAGACCCTGACGCCAGAACACCAGGCAGTTGATGATGTTGGTCGGTACACCGATCAGGCACTGAAGACTTGTTACTCCTGCTACAAACACGGTTTGTAGTAAATCTTGGATGTTGTGACTGGTGCCATTACTCGTAGAGTTGATGGCGTGAAATTCGTCGCTACATGATTTTGAGATTTCCATTTCAAATATGTCTCATGTATTAAAACTAACTTTCAAGAAAACGGTACGTACGTCCAAAACTAGTTTTCAATCCTCATTTTTTAATCAATGAGAGCACCAGCACCTGTACAAACAACTATTAGAAACTCGTGCCAGTCATTGTTGAGTTAGAAACTGTCCACCTCAAAACGGTTGATATTATCAACTGATATTATTACTGATATCAAAGGCCTCATTCAGATGGTGCGTGTTACAGGCGGATATCCAAAACCAGCCTCGCCCTGTCTTTTTCTATCTTTATGATAGACCTTACCTTTATATACGACTTTTAATCATCAGACACGATTTTTTTTTCGACTAAACGGATTCCTTTTGTCCAAGTCCGTACACATCTAAGGATTTAAACAACCTTTTACGATATTTTCATACAAATTTTCATGTCGTATTATTCTAAGACTATTCAGGTTAAAATAAAGTCAATTTTTCGATGACATTTAAAGATAGCGACATCAATTCTGCGTTTTAGTACCACATGACATTTTAAAAATCAAGAATAAACAGTTTAAAGTAGTGTTACCTAGTTTCACCTTTTTATGTCTGTCTAAAAGCAGCCCACGGCAAATAGAATGTGTGGTATTTGTAATTCGGAGACATCACACAGTGCAAATGTTAAACACATTTAAAGTATTTATACAACTTGCAAGGTTTATTTCTTTGCTTTATGTCCCGTGTGTGTGTGTGTGTGTGTGTGTGTGTGTGTGTGTGTGTGTGTGTGTGTGTGTGTTTATAACGTGTTTGTGTGTAAACGCGTGCTTCGTGTGACTGTTTTACGAGGACGACTAGAATTTACAGATATGTTTTGTGTGCTTCTGTACAGTTTTTACCAAAAATATTTCTCCGTACGTGCGTGCCAGTGTCATCTGATAGTTACGTTTTTTACTCGGCATACTTCGCTAAAACTTAAAGAGTGTAAATAATAGAAGACGACTGGTATGTTACAAAATATTAAAAAGTAGCCCAAAGCTTTTTTTTTGCCAAGTTCGACAGGATTAATAGCGTTGATCGTATGTTTTCTTCGTGAGAAAGTCGTCAACTCTCCATCGTGAACCTCATTGTCTGCGACTTAATGATTGTGTCATCTATGAGCTGGCCATGCTTTGTTAGTTTTGTCTTCAAGATCTGGACACATTGCATCGCATAGCTGTTGAGCTAAGTTGATCACCATGTTAATATAGTTATAATATGTAAGCCTGTTGTTTTGCTTTTCTGGCCCTCCTCAGTGGAGTGTACCCCTCTATCTGTTATTACAGACTACCTGAGAAGGCTTTCATGAAATCCTTAATACTTTCCTCCACAATCGTGTCCATTTCTTTCTCTTCCATCCATCCACCTTTTGTTTCTTATAGCTTGCAGCTGTGGTGCAGCGTTTGTTACTCGTGTCAAGATTTTGTTATGGCCGAAGGAAAGTTTCCTTTTCAGATATAGCCTTAAAACTATAAATGATTAACTGTAAACTATATTGAACAGACTGTAAAAACATAGTCGGACTACACGCATGACATACGAAGGAAATATGAGATAGTTTCTCAACAATCTCATTTGTACGTTTTGCTCGAGTATCTTTCCCATTAATTAGTTGTCAACACTTCTTACAAGCAATTGTCTTATCGCTTGATGTATCATAAGATTGAATTTTTAGAATCAAATTTCTAGAAATAATGGTACAATTTTAGGGATTGCACAGAGCATTAGACCTGTTTAAGCTTGTTGTGCTTTTGATAAGATTTTACGACATTATATTTTGAGGGTGCTAGTAGATCCTAGCAG
Source organism: Marisa cornuarietis (assembly GCA_004794655.1). Lineage (NCBI taxonomy): Eukaryota > Metazoa > Mollusca > Gastropoda > Architaenioglossa > Ampullariidae > Marisa > Marisa cornuarietis. Next base: position 8,601 of record SMMW01000639.1, on the reverse strand, counting down.
CAAGAAAGCAGTTGGAAAAATACAAAAGGCGACAAGATGTTTTCCTAATTATAAGATTATAAAGGAAAGAGCTTAGGACAAAAACAGAGAGAATGTACAGTTAAGGAAAGGACATATCGCTTTCTGGAATTTTGCTCAGGACAAATAAACATCCATACTAGTGAAAAGCAATAGGAAGAAATCATTTTTTCTGGCAACGGAACGCCAAGTGATGTCAGAACAGGATTTATTAGCAGATTAAACGCCGAATGGTAGATGCTTTTCTAATTTATTTTAAACATCACTTTATATCTTTTTGGCAGAATGCTCAAGATAACAGTTCTTCGCTCTTTTCTTTCTGCAAAGTGCGTTTTAATTGCAATGTTTGTCACAGACTTTAAGAAGGAGTCAGTGTTTATGTACATCCTTGATTGGTAGAGCTAGTGTCGTCGGTCTCAAAACTATTTAATGATATACGGAGATTCTGAGATACAGTGCAACAACATTTTACGAGTCAGATACCACACCTTCTACTGCCAGGTAAGTCCTGACAATAAAGAGAACTTTTGTCAACTACCATAAGAGCGCAGGTAAAACAGCACCTCTAGTGCAAACGTGAATAAGGAGCCCAGCACTTGTTTGTACTAACAAACTGCATTGTCATTACACTGAAAGTGACTAAAAAGCAATATGTGGAAAAATTGTCAGCAGGACACAAAATCTAATATGACAGTTAACTGTCTCACGTTTTATAAATATGAGAAATCAGGGATTTCGAAAATGGCCTAAGGAAGACTATTCTTGGCTGGAAGGGATCTAACTTTGAATTTCTTCCTTTAATAGCTCCTAGTGCACTGTAATGAATCAAACATTACTATAAACCATCAGATGTGAATGAAATCAACAGTAATTCTGAGGAACCAAGTACTTCGGTAGTTGCGCTGGAAACGTTTTAATTGCTCTAAGCTTTCCCTTGTTTAGAGAAGTTAGTAAATGCTAGTTTAATGAACCGCTTATATTCGAACACGAATCCTAAAACTTGATAGGCCTATCGCCCAAAGTAATCTTTCATCTCTGCTTAGGTGAGGAGAGGCTAACAATATTGTGCTGCTTCTGAAAGAACCAATAGATAAAGTGGAGACGATCGTGCAAACAGCACGACATTCACTCAAATACGAGCGACATGTTGAATTCTTATTTGCCTCAAAACTTTCTTTCTAATGAGCTATTTTCTATGAGCAGTTTTTTAAAGTTTGTTTGTGTTACTTGGGATCAACCAGTGACCAATATTATATATATATATATATATGGGGCTTCCTTCTTCCCAGTGAAATATTAAGGAAAACATAAAGCGAGTATAACGTGTATCTGGCAGCTTAGTTACTACATCTTTTTATAATTATTTTGCATAATAATGGTTCTTAAACTGTTTGACTAAACAGAATAAGTTTAGAAAAATGTAAATTAAGCCACGTGCAGCAATTAAACATATGTTGGGGATAAATACAATTAAAAAGTTAGGAATGTCTTCGACATGATATGACATCGTGTGGACAAATAATAATACATGTAAAAATCCCCATCATCGAGAAAAACGTCTCATAAATTGTGCGGATGTTGTGCTCATCGTGTTTGTTTATGGGAAAGAATAATCATTGCAGACCTTAAGCAGCAAGATATCCCCAATCAACTTTAATTTTTTAAGGCCGTCTTACAAGAATATAAAGAAATCACAAACAACTGTCTTCCTTCGTCCTATATTCTCATCGCTAAGTTATCCAGTGATGTAGTCAGTCATTCGCCAAACAGTTCCCCTGCTGTCATCAAGTGTCTAGTAAGTTTGTAAAGCGAAATGTAATTTCTGTGCTCTGCAAGTCTAAAAGGCTGCTTGGCTATCTGTGAACATATTACGCATTCTTTTCGACACTTTAAAAATATTTCAATTAAGCTTTTTTATTCTTACAATTATAATTGGCTTCTAGTTATTGTAGAATAATAGAGATATTCCAATATTTTATAAATAATCTAATATTCGAATAAACAGCCGCAGGTCACTAATACAAAAATGACGCTTGAGAATAACAATAATACTTAAAACACGTATACAATTGTGCAATAACAGTAATATTCAAACACATATATAATTGTACAATAACAGTAATATTAAAAACACATATACAATTGCACAATAACAGTAATATTAAAACACATATACAATTGTACAATAACAGTAATATTCAAACACATTCAATTGTACAACAAGACACGCAAAAATCACACGCACACCCTAGGCTGCCCTTTAATGTTCGTGTAAATTTAGTTGTTTTTGGAAATCTTCTCAGGTTCATACAGTTAGGTCTGTAGGTGTTGGTCAAATCTTGAACAGATGAAAGATGCTTTTGCAGTATTACTGAATTGTCACTTAAAATTGCATGTGCGCGCATGTACGTGACAGTTAACTTGTGCTTATGACTTCCATCTGTCATCATTATAAGTCGAACGGTCACAAAGTATTGTTGCTCGGTTGTTTTACTTTAAAGGAATACTGCCTGACCAGTGACCATGACATAAATGACCATGCACTCCTGCCTATGGTTTACAACTGTTTCATTGCTACCAACAAGTACGCCTCTATCTGCTTATTATTCCGTGTATCAGGCCGTTAAGTCTGGTCGTCGCTCGCTTTCTTCATAATCTCTAGACCCTCTTGCCATCCTCACTTTTGGTTTCAGCTGAGTTCAGAAAAAAGACACTTTTTTCTCACATTAATTATCTCTTGATGATTTCATTTTTATTAATCGTCTCATTTGATGTGAGTTATCTCTAATTTACCCGCTCACTTCTTTTAAAAATCCTTGTTATTGTCCATTGGTTGGCACGGATTGTTATGAGGGTCAGGTTTTCTTTTAAAACGATATGTCGTAGTCGTAGTAAAAAATTATTGAGTTAAAAATGTTAAATATCACATACATTTATTGTATATTTTTCGTTTATTTCAGTTCGTCTTAACTGACTATAGCTTCAAGATTTTTTCAAAGTTGTGCTTATTTTGATGACAAAATCAAAACAGCGGTTTCGGCTGAAAATGTTGCGCAAATCACGGCGGAATCTTGAGGAGAGATGAGAGTAGATGAAAATATTAATACAGCCGTCAACATGACAAAACACATAGATCACCAATATGGCTAAAATGAAGTCTTCTAGAATCACAGGTTCGTAAAAATGGGCCAAGAACATGTCCCAGGTCAAGAACACGAAGACATTCGGCACACGAACGATAAAGAAAACAAATGTAACTATCGTTAGCATCTTAGTCAGTTGAAGCTGTCGGTTCTGGAAAGTATCAGTGACATGACTTATATTTTTTCTGCACGTTATTGCACATCTAAGCTTTTTTACTGTGACAACTGTAGTCACTACTACTACTATCAAACAAACCAGTGGTAACACTGTTTCGAGTGTGATTTTTTCAAAGACAAATATAATCACTATATTTTCTTCATAGAAAATAGTGTGCACAAGTATCCATTGTACTCTTTCTTTGGTCTTACTTTGAACAACCCTATAATGCAATGGAATTATTAAATAGAAGACCTGCGAAAGCAAGAAGCACACAACTATAAGTGAGGCCATCGTCTTGGTGCGCATGAGGCTGGCAGCACGATGTGGAAACACGACACAAACACACGTGTCTACAGCCACCATAGTGTTGATACAAAAGGATGTCAATACAAGTCCATACAGCACACCTCCAACATTTTACCCAGCTTTGTACATGTACTCCTCGTGTAGAGAAATATCATAAAAACGAATGAACGAGGCTACAGGAAGAACCGTAAAGTGCAAAGTATAAAAACAGCCATCGACAACAACCAGTGAAAACAGACACAACTTCTTACGATCTCGCAGCCCCTGGCGCCAGAACACCAGGCAGTTGATGATATTAGTCAATATGCCGACCACACACACGACAGTCACAATACCTGCGTAACATACAGCCCCAACTGTCTGGGAAATGTTACAATTTGTGAGATGAGTTGAAGAGTTGGAGTCGAGTTTTCCAATGTCCCATGTACTTGAGTTGATCATGGCGGAATCAAAACTTTCCAACCGCTTTTGAGAAGCCGACAAAAGCATTAATGTTTAAAGCATCAAACCAAAATGTTAGTATTTAATGGTTACCAGTCTACGAAAAGTTGCATCTGCACTTAAAATGTTTACAATTGTTCCAATGTTGCTGTTGGTAAAGAGTTTGTATATTAAATAACATTAATCTAATTTTTTCATGTGCCGACTTGTGAACCTTTTATAACCTTATCAAATGTTACAGTCTATAAAGATGTTTGAGAAACTAAAGCTAATGTCCAGCATTAGTCGTGGCTGATAACATTTATAGCTGTCATCTGTCAAGACCAATAATAGGCATCATAATATCCACCAGCAGTGCAGTGTTTGGTCCTTTTCCTAATTGGAAGACTTGGTATCGATGCCGTTTACAAAAGTAACAAAGATCACAAGGCACCTACATTAAAAAATTGTGTGAAATTGTCTTTATACACAATCACCTAAAACTGTCAATTATCAAGTGTATCTACTTCTAGGCACCTTGTACTGTCTCAACATCACAGTCATTCGAGGAGATTGAGTGTGGGTGATCCCACTATAGGTTTATATAAGGTATGAAAACCTCACCTTACCGCTGCTCACAAGATTTGTCTATTTACATATTTGTCTATATACTACATATTTTGAACTGTTTATATTGGCAAGTTCCTTGGCAATCGTTTTAAATAGCTTTTAAGGTGGTGATACATGTTTACACGAGAATATTTTTGAAATAAAACTTACTGCAAACAATGTTTCACAGATTAAAGTAAGCCATTCTTAATTATTTAATAAGTTGACATAAGGAGCATGATCTTAAAGCTAATATGACCCAATGAAACAGACAATGCCCAAGACATGTTATAAACATTAATTTGTAATGTTTACCTAAACATTTTAAGAAAAAAGTATCGTTGTATAATTTGCTTAGAATCGAGAAAATAGCTGCCTTGTGTTTGTTCCTCCTTTTGGTCCCATAACCTCATTATAAGCATTTGCGCTTGTGTGTGTGTGTGTGTGTGTGTGTGTGTGCGTGCGTGTGTGTGTGCGTGTGTGTGTGTGTGTTTCTCCCTTTAGGCATTATCTTGAAAATATGAAAGCACCTACCTGGCCTGTGCACCACGCTCTTATAAAAGAAGAATGACTGACTGAAGTGATGTAACTGTCAGAGAGAAAGGCCTTCAATTGGGTAGATGTCCTTCCGCTAGACGATGACGACGAAAGACTAAGCAGGAGCGAGTTAAGAGTTCTTGTTTGTGAATGTGTAGCGCAAACAAATCATCGACTGGTAAGAAAATGGTAACTTTCCTTAAGAAATTAAAGCAGTGACAAAATTTTTTACAATGCTTAAAGTAAAATGGAACAAGTTGCGGTGTATTTGGCTTTGAGATCACTCTGTATAGACGCCTTTGCAGTAAAAGCTACCTGGGTACAGTCTACTAAAAAGCACTTATATTCCATTCAAATCATTGTATCCTAGGTAGGCGTTCAACAAAACTGGTGTGTTTTTTTATCACTTTTGCAGGATTTCAACCTGTGTTCGTGTATTATGTTAAACCAGATCACGAACAACACGCCACCGTATTTCACTTGAATCTTGTCAATTCTTTTTGTCTATTCACCAGGTCTTATTCACCTCCAATGACGCTTCTGCTTTCACTCTTTCATAATGTTATTTTAAATTCTCAAAAGATTTTATACATTTCGTATTTTTTCAGTTTTAGTAAACTTTGTCAGTAATTATATAAACAGTTTTAAAACATATTATTACAGATTGTTGTGTCTTTTTGTTCATTAGGTGCAAAACGGTCGGCGTTCTTAACATTATCTTAAGTTGAGCAAGTAAAGCTTAGGTAAGTTGAGGAATTAATAACTTTGAAAAAGATAATCATTTGCAGACTACTAGGCGTGTAAAAAAAACAAAATTCTGGACGTGTCAATTAAATTAATCAAGTCATCAGGATTTAAATAATTAGTTTTAATATATGACAAAATTACTTTCAAAGAAAGAACATTTTAAATATATAATATTACCTCGCTTAAATATTCGTGTGTATGTGTGAGGATGGCTCACTGTGTATGTGAGAGAGAGAAAGAGAAAGATGGTGTGTGTGTGTGTGTGTGTGTGTGTGTGTTTGTGTGTGTATACGTTTACGCGTGATAATAAATAATAACAGTAATGAAGATTTTATAGCGCATATTCACACTCATAGAGAGCATGCTCTTAGCGCTTAAAACGACGAAGAGACATGGACTACATGGATAGAACACGAGAGACGATAGAATAAACAACAGTACTGATGACAAACAGAAAACAAAGATAGAAAACACAAAAGGCACCAAGTAACATCGCAGACGACACTTATGTAATTACAGGTAGAAACAGTGGCCTGGCTTCGTATATAGACTGACAGGTATGAATGCCTTGTATGAGACAGCCTCAGTGTAGAAGGTAGGTGAGGATAGTGTGATGAGACAACCGCGTGGGTATGTCGATAGGTGAGGTATTCAGTGGTGGAGGGGGATGCTAGTGCGCAACAGGGCAGCGCGTGTTGGGGAAGTAGATCACAAAGTAGACATTTTACATGATGCTTCTTAGCATAAAAAATTGCTTGATTTTTGTTAGCTTAGTCTTTTTGGTGTTAATCAAACTGTTCCGACGATAGGGCGTTGAAACACTGCACCAAATCTCTCCTAGCAGAGTGTCACGACCACCGCACAGTGTATCAGTCACTCAATCCTTTAAACACATACACGGAGCCTGACAAATGCGTGCTCTTTCACACAAATTAGAAGAAAGGAATGACTTGTCTAACGAATCTACCTGCTTTACTAACTATAAATAAAAAGAAGAGAACAAGGAAAATACACAAATGAAAATCCGTTATTAACCGATTCGTACACCTAGATTATTTTAAAATAAGAAAATTCCTACCATTGAGTCTTTCCTGGTCTGTATGTCTAAAAGAATGCCTACTCATTAAATTCACTCTACTAATTCCTACTGGCCCTACTCCACTAATTCTTCTTCCTAATCCTACCCTACGCTCTGTTTTCCCTTCCTCAAGCTCTGTCTTCTCCTAACTGCCTACCAACCCCGCGCTCTCCCTCACGTCATTTCCTTCATTTTTACATCATTCATACACGTCTTCCGAACAACTGACGTCATTCACGCTCTCTCGTTCTTCCACACTAGTCCTTATACAATTTAAGCTTAATCAAACAATGCAGCAAATAACTATGATACCGGACACAGAGACAACGACGAAAGTGTCATGAATCAGTTCATGTAGTAAGTAATTTTACCCTTTTCTTGTGGATTCTCACTAAAGTCTGAATGGAGTAGGTATGTTTGAAGACTGTAGGTTAAGGGATGCACCAGAAAGTGTAAACAATATCTTCACCCGCAAGACTGGGAGACCGGTAGGCAAGCTAATCATTTGAAGTTCCATCGTCGAGAAAGAAGGATGTTCCCGCCTACGTCTCGGAATGAACTAAATATCTATACCTTGACGCAGGTATGTGCGGAACCTGCAGGTGCAAAACGGAAACGTCTGTCGAATTATTTTTTTTCCATAGAAGGGTATTTCTCTCTACAATATGGCGTCTCTCTTCCCCTTATCATTTTGGTCAGTTTCATTTGCATTTTCCCTGTTTCTGTCCTGTTACAAGGAACCATCAGGTAATTAAAAGGGTCTTGTGGATATTAGAAGAAAATTATAAACAGTAGACTGCCTTAAGACCACAAAAGACTTGGGAGAAAGTCAAGATGCTTTGGTTTTGACAATCATGACGCAGGATGCCTGCCAGTCACAACACAATGTGGAGTCTGCTGTCTTGAAAACTTAAAGGCTGACAGTAGGGGTGGAGCGGGTAGTAGAAGCTCCTCGGTATCATGTCTGTGTTGTGTGTTTTTTCTCTTCTTCCCTCTTTATCTATTTCAATTAAACATTTTACAGTATTTTTGCCCACAGGTGTGCGCTCTTGCTTATTGTAAATCAATTCACTTTGTCACTCACTGCGAGTGGATGAGTGACTGCTGAGTGTGTTGACTATGATTGTGCCTGAGGGTGTTAACAGGGTAAAGCCCGAGAACGATCCACACGTCAGTCTATTGGAGATGCGGTCGTTTGCTTTGTCGTTGATCCTTAGTACTGGTTTGTATTGTTATTGTGTTGTCGTGTCCAAATGCTTAGAGCGAGTGTGTTCGGGGATTTTCTCCACATACTGCGGTCTTACAGACAGAGATATGGCGAGCCCAGTGCAAACCCTTGGTCGACAGAAGCCAACATAAGACTAGGCCCAGGGTCAAACCAAAAGAAAATACCCAAAAGTGAAGAAAAAAAAACTAATCCCAATAATGCAGCAGTTTCCACAGTCAAGGTAGCTAACGATAGGACTGTTAACTGGACGACATTGGGTGCTGGGTGTAGAGAAGACAGGGAGGGTACAAACACAGCTTCGGGAAGGTCATTGGCGTCAACGGTCATCATCCCACTGCGTCACGTGATACAGGGG
>SMMW01000638.1:527500-570458 GCA_004794655.1 Marisa cornuarietis | reverse complement strand
AGTGTCACGCCCACCGCGCAGTGTATCAGTCACTCAATCCTTTCTACACATACACGGAGCCTGACAAATACGTGTTCTTTCACACAAATTAAAAGAAAAGAGTGACTTGTCTAAAACGAATCTATCCGCTTTACTAACTATAAATCAAAAGAAGAGAACAAGGAAAATACACAAATGAAAAGTCCGTTATAAACCGATTCGTACACCTAGATTATTTTAAAATAAGAAAATTCCTACCATTTGAGTCTTTCCTGGTCTGTATGTAAAAGAATGCCTAAAGCCCTGCTCATTAAATTCGCTCCACTAATTCTTCTTCCTAATCCCTACCCTACGCTCTGTTTCTCTTCCTAAAGCTCTTCCTCCTCGTAACTACCGCCCCCCCCCCCCGCTCGCGCTCTCCCTCACGTCATTTCCTTCATTTTTACATCATTCATACACGTCTTCCGAACAACTGACGTCATTCACGCTCTCTCGTTCTTCCACACTAGTCCTTATACAATTTAAGCTTAATCAAACAATGCAGCAAATAACTATGATACCGGACACAGAGACAACGACGAAAGTGTCATGAATCAGTTCATGTAGTAAGTAATTTTACCCTTTTCTTGTGGATTCTCACTAAAGTCTGAATGGAGTAGGTATGTTTGAAGACTGTAGGTTAAGGGATGCACCAGAAAGTGTAAACAATATCTTCACCCGCAAGACTGGGAGACCGGTAGGCAAGCTAATCATTTGAAGTTCCATCGTCGAGAAAGAAGGATGTTCCCGCCTACGTCTCGGAATGAACTAAATATCTATACCTTGACGCAGGTATGTGCGGAACCTGCAGGTGCAAAACGGAAACGTCTGTCGAATTATTTTTTTTCCATAGAAGGGTATTTCTCTCTACAATATGGCGTCTCTCTTCCCCTTATCATTTTGGTCAGTTTCATTTGCATTTTCCCTGTTTCTGTCCTGTTACAAGGAACCATCAGGTAATTAAAAGGGTCTTGTGGATATTAGAAGAAAATTATAAACAGTAGACTGCCTTAAGACCACAAAAGACTTGGGAGAAAGTCAAGATGCTTTGGTTTTGACAATCATGACGCAGGATGCCTGCCAGTCACAACACAATGTGGAGTCTGCTGTCTTGAAAACTTAAAGGCTGACAGTAGGGGTGGAGCGGGTAGTAGAAGCTCCTCGGTATCATGTCTGTGTTGTGTGTTTTTTCTCTTCTTCCCTCTTTATCTATTTCAATTAAACATTTTACAGTATTTTTGCCCACAGGTGTGCGCTCTTGCTTATTGTAAATCAATTCACTTTGTCACTCACTGCGAGTGGATGAGTGACTGCTGAGTGTGTTGACTATGATTGTGCCTGAGGGTGTTAACAGGGTAAAGCCCGAGAACGATCCACACGTCAGTCTATTGGAGATGCGGTCGTTTGCTTTGTCGTTGATCCTTAGTACTGGTTTGTATTGTTATTGTGTTGTCGTGTCCAAATGCTTAGAGCGAGTGTGTTCGGGGATTTTCTCCACATACTGCGGTCTTACAGACAGAGATATGGCGAGCCCAGTGCAAACCCTTGGTCGACAGAAGCCAACATAAGACTAGGCCCAGGGTCAAACCAAAAGAAAATACCCAAAAGTGAAGAAAAAAAAACTAATCCCAATAATGCAGCAGTTTCCACAGTCAAGGTAGCTAACGATAGGACTGTTAACTGGACGACATTGGGTGCTGGGTGTAGAGAAGACAGGGAGGGTACAAACACAGCTTCGGGAAGGTCATTGGCGTCAACGGTCATCATCCCACTGCGTCACGTGATACAGGGGCGGTCTTGCTGCGTGTTGGAAGTGTCCCCCACTATGTAAACACGCGATGTACACTGGTGGTTAATATCAGTACCACTTGTTGTTCTTCACATAAAGCCTTCTTATCAAGTGGAAAGGTGGAGGTGGCGCTGACTACATCGCTCCTGGAAAATGTAATCAATAGAAAAAATCTCAAGACGAAGGCTGCACGTGCCACTGTAGAGAGAAGCGATAAGTGCGCGTGCACCAGTGCAATCTATGGCCCAGAAAGTTTATGAGCTAATTAAAGATAGGAAGAAACAGCGCAGATGCAGAAAGAAGACGAAGTTTCTACCGCAGCAGAAGCGAAGCAGACAGAAATCGACGACCACCACCGCAGCAAGACACCGAGGCGCCGCCTTTCAGCAGAAATTGGTGGGGGGTGGGGGGTGGTACATTAGAAAGGAATTTTACGCACCCAGGCAGACAGCTCACTTACATTTATACATACACACTCACGCACGCATATACACAGAAAAACGGGCATGTGAATAAAAGCATATTTCAGTCGTGTATGATTTAACGAAAATTTTATTTTGTTCTCTGAAAGACGAGTAGGTTTTTCTCATAGCGTAAGCATCGTGATGTTGTGTCACGACAGACCTTTGCAGCTATTTATAGATTGTATAAACACCTTCTCTAGGCTCGTCAATAAATGTCCTTCTTAAGAACACAATTCTTTCTAAAGAAAGGTATAATACTTAGACTGAATACTTTTTTCCCGTGCTTGAAACTTTGCGGCTTTAACAGCGATGCGGCTTGTTTGCGGATTTTCTTGGATTTTTCAGATTTTGATGAAGTTTTCGATGAGCTCCATGTTAAAGTGTTAACGGTTCACATTTTTAAATTAAAGCCGCAGAAAGATGAAACATTCAGATCAGTTGCTGAAGCACAGACCCTCATCGTCCCAAAAACGAGACGAAATGCTTACGACGGAGTTTTCATGTTGAATACATTTGCGGCTTATAAACCAGATCGGTTTCTTTGTGAAAAAAGCTGAGGTTTATTTTAATTTATTGGGTTCGGCTTATGAAAAGGTATTCTCAATACACCGAAGTTTACGATCTATTAACTTTGCGTCCAATTCTGAATGCAAAGAGCAATATTATTTCACATATCACATAAAATCAAATAAAAGGTTATTATCTCTCTTAGCTCTTTTATGAATGGTATTCTTAATTTATTTCAAAATCATTAGACGGTGATTCTGAGATCAAAGTTTCGTCTTGGTATAATTGAATTGGTTCAATAATTAATATTTGCTAATAGTTGTGTAGTTCTAGCAATGTCTTTTTGGAAGTAGAATCAGTTACAACTACGTCTGATCTCTATTTTTTGTCTACACACGTGTTATTGTCTGACACTTTTAACGACCACAAACATATTTCGGGCACAAAATGAGAATTAATAACTGTTGTCAAAGCTATATCTTATATATGAGTCAAGTGTGGTTATAAAAACTTACAAAAAAGTTTTAAAAAAATATACATCCATCGACGTGTCTTAAGTTTACACCAGAAGTCAGGATAAAAGACAGGCGCTACCCTGAAGACAATTTAGAAGACAAGCCTCTGAGAGAAATCAATGGTTGATGAAGGGAGTAAACGTGTTTCATTCTTCGTTGATTAGTCTGAAGTTTAAACACTCTTTAACACCTTTATTTATGTTTCAGCTGTATTAGTTTCCAACGATCTCACGGACACAATAACTAGGGCAGTATTCAAAGCTGGACTTCGTGTACACGCTGACTGAGGTTAAAGTCATTGACATTCACATAAAACTACTGACATACCCTCGCCAGCTTCATCCTCATCACAGGAAGAGACGTGGTAGGGAGCAAAGCACCCTGGACGTGCAAACAAAACAGGCTAAAAATTAAGATCAGTACATTTTGTAGACGGACAATAGTGGGTCCCTGCTGAGGTTTCTTGAAACAAGAAGTTCGATGAAATGTTTGTCTATTTCTGTTTCCTACAGTTTGCTGTCTTTATTCCGATTTTTGTTGAATGTAGTCCCCGACTACTAAACAATTTTGACACTACGGAATAATACTTCATCTCGACCAGAAGTGCCTCTCGCGCTTTCAACCCTTTCTTTTTATTAACATTTTTTTACGGGTTGTTTGTTACTGAGTGCATTAACTGTATCATTTATTAATGTTTAATTCATACCTTGATGTATCATCTCTCAATAGTAAAGTGGTAATGCTGAAAGGGCTATTTACCTCAAATGTATTACAACAGTAAATGGCAGATAATGGTTATACACAAGCATGATTACAAAGTTGATTGAGTCCGTAAAAAAGTATGTACAATTAATAGATTTATCTACTTTTCAATCATGGCAATACACACTACCCTTTGGTTGACTGAACTGTGTTTGAATACAGTTTTTGATTAAGACCTTCAATAGACAGTTTAAGAAAGAACACCGGTGTCTTTGAACCTTGTAAGAAAGGGTTAGACAGTTTTAGTTCACTGTGACTGTTCTTTATCCTTAAGGTAGGGTTAGCCCCATTATAAGGACCTCGTGGTCTCTCAATCACCTCTAAGGATAGGTAAGTATTTGTGACTGGATGATAAAGAAATAACACACTACAAGAAGATATTAAAACAAAACTGGGTTTGTCATACAAACTGAAGCGTTGCATTGGTTCTACACGGGTGCGTTATGAACCTTTTAAATCAACAATATAATCAAAAAAAAAAAAAAACTCAGTTTGTCTCTAGAAATTTGGTTGTGAAACTGATGGGTCAATCAGCATGTAGTGCACATCAAAAAGCTTATCTCACTGTGAAGAGCTTTTGTTCCTTTTTCTACAGTAAAATGAAGGCAATGATGCACAGGGTAAAGCTTTCACCTTTTTCTCAATTCAGATCACATGACATTTTTTGTTACTGGTACGTTGTACTGTAAAGTATAAATGATAATTGAAAAAAATGTTCAAGTCTTGAAGTGAGATAACATGTTTCATAAATTTCTTTCAGCAAATAACATTTGTTATCCACAAACGAAACAGCGCATGATCACGTTCTTTGGTCGCTAATTTCAAAAATGGTATTCTACATCTGGCAAAGAAGAAGAAATCAATAAACAAGAAAATAATAAAATTAAATTAACAAACATAGGAAACCTGCACAAGCAAAAGAAGCTAACAAGACATTGATCCCACGGCACCACTTGTCCCTGAAGAAAAGTGGACAAACCGAACATCATTGCGCGGTGTATCAAGTCTCACACACGGTAACATCTTATGTAACTCTTGGCGAAACCGTGAAGAACGATAAAAGTAGATAAAGAAGTTCAGGCAGCCGTTAATTTGGTACACTACACTTGTAACCGAAAAAACTGCCATATATTTATCTGTTTCGTAAAAGTCCAAAAAGCGGTCTACAAGGAACCAATAGCTTAAGACACAAGCAACGAGCGGTAGGTACGTGATAATAAAGACGACGGCGACGATGGTCAACATCTTGTTCAGCGCCAGCTGTCGCTTTTGAATGTTGTTAGCGACACAACTTGTGTTTTCTCGCCACATCATTGCTGACCTCAGTGTTTTCACTGTGACACTCGTTGCTACTGTCACGATGGTCAAAATGACAACTGGAAATACTGTCTCAAGAGTGACATTTCTAAACAGATACAGAAACAATTTGTTGTCTTCGTAAAATTTAGTGTTGAAAGGATACCAAAAAGAACAGTTCGCAGTATGTATTTTAGAACCACTGTAAGAAAATGGAAAGGGCAAGTAACAGGCCTGTGTTAGTAAAAAACACGAGACTATCAGTGTCGCCATTGTCTTGGTGCGCATAATGCTCACAGCACGGTGTGGAAACAAAACACAAACACACGTGTCTGCAGCCACCACCATGTTAATACAACCGGATGTCAGTGAGAAGCCGCGCGCAACACCAGTCAGCGCTAATGTAACTTTACAGAAGTGTTCTGCAGAAAGATAAACATCGTGGAACCTGATTAATGAAGTTAGAGGAAATGTTACAAACATTATAATAAAGAATAAACCATCACCCAGTGCCAGCGAGAAGAGACACAGGGTCATACGATCTCGAAGCCCCTCTCGCCAGAACAGAAGACAGTTGATGATGTTGGTGGAGATGCCCACCAGACAGGCCAGAGTTCCCAGACTGGCGTACACTACAGTCTCCACCTTCTGCGGGAGGTTCATGTTAGCAAAGTCTGGTATACACAAGCTTGAGTTTGTAACGGCAGACATCGTGTGTTTATCGAATTTCTTCCATGAGACTATATGACGTACCAGCAGACAGTATGTACTGTAAAAAGGTGATCGCCGTCTTTTTACAAAATGTATCGTTTTGAACAGAAATGAACGATTTAGTATACTTCTCTTTTTTCCTAAACCTCAAGTTAGAAATATTAAAGACAATGCGCTGATGAATCAATCACACATTGCGATAGGTGAACTTCAACACATAACGGTAAATAAGTGATACAACGAAAGATGTGAGAACACGTTCTTTAGGTGAAAAGTATCCGACTCATCTTACGAAAAAAATGTAATCAAGTAAACTTCACCTTGTTTTAAGACTCTGCACAAAATTAAATAGTCAACAACACTCCTAACGTACAGGATATCACACAGTGTATTGTCAGAGTGTCTTTAATGTAAAAACTCACGCGAAATGTCTTGATAATACAAAATTTTAACTGTTTCCTGAAAGACAGCGGACAACTAGAATCAAAACTTCATTGCAAGTCTTTTCTCTTTTTTTCGTGACTAGGAATTAACTTACCACAAGACCTTTGTACGCGTTCTGAGCCAGCATTTATATAATTTTCACAATGCTAGAGATCTTTAAACAAGGGGAAATTTTAAAAACCATATAACAGGAAAATTGCTCATAGCTCGACACCATAAAATATTTATTTTTTAAATTGTTCAATTAGAAAAAAGTATGAAAATTAAAAGCGTTTTAAAAGACAAAGTAAGTAACCTAATCCCAGTGAAGGAAAATGACAAATGGAATATCAGAAATGTCATGAGTGCAAAGTGATTTAAAAAACAATATCCTTTTCTCGCGTTTCTATGAATTAATCACACAAAAAGAGATTATTTCCTTGTGATAATTTCGTTCAAATCCGTGTCTTTGTGTGTGCGTCGTGTTCTTAACACTGCTCGTGTGTGTGTTTGTGTTAACGTGCCTGGCATGTATTTATTTATTTGTGTGTGTGTGTGTGTGTGTGTGTGTTGAAGTTAGTGTGGCTGTGGCTGTGTGTGTTTGTGCATCTCTGTGAATCAGTTCAGTCAAGCGAGGAACTTAAATTGCATGCTCTGTAATTTTAACAATTTATGTGGAAAATAGTGAATTATTAGAGCTCACACCCAAGCTTTCATTTTACGGTAACGAGCGAACGGTCTGACTTTTGATTTTTTCTTGTAGTTCGGCTTTAGTGAGCAGAATGAAATAGGCATGCCGGTCTTGTAGTGTTTCTGTTTTCTTTGCCGGTTGAAGGAGCATGCAATACTATCTATAGCAAATTTGTCTTGAGTTAGTTCATCCACGAGTGTAAATGAGTCTATGACTGACGTCTGAACCGCAAACTGACTTATGACAATATTGGGCTAGAATTCTATGTATGTGATCGACCACTAGTACAAGTTTAATCATCCTTTTCTGCACGGGACCATAGTTTGAAGATTTTCAGGCAACCTGGTTAATACTTGCGGTGCCTCGCTATACGGCCAAGCAGTTCGTCACCTGACAGGATCTAGAAGGCAAGAAACATGACATTCAGCCACAGTTGGCGGAGCAGCAAGACAACACTTCGGCAATTCGGCACTCTTCACAATGTTTGGTTCTTTAACTAAGATTAACTGGATTACCATAGTACAGAGAACAGAGCGATAAAATAACAGTAAATTTCCTACCGTCTACTGAAGACTCACACCAAGACATGTCCTTTTCTATTGAAGATAACGACAGTCCCTTCTTTACAACAAAAATTGTACCTATGTAACAAATGAACTGAATACAGTTAAACTTTCTGAGGGCATATGTTTGCGTTCTCCGTATAAACAACAATGCAGACGCTAGCGAATAGACGTGCTACTACTACGGAAAAAATGAGATAGAAGTAGACAGTCTAAGGAGATAAATAAAGAAAACGTATATGATAATAATAACCTCCCAGGCAACCTACCAGACGGTCGGCTCAATCAAGGTGAGAAAAAACAACAAAAGTCAAAGATACTTTGTGAAAAAGAATCTACAGCCTCATCATAACAGCTATGCTCAAAGCAAACCAGAATAACCTCAAACGACCGTTGATAAAAAATTTCCAGAGGAATAAACCGTCATCAGGCCGGGTAAGAGCACACATTTTCTCAGATGACCTAAAAGCAACTACAACATTAGTTCCCTCTCTTCCACAGCTTTGTTCAAAATCAAAAGATGTTAGTCAGAGTCTGGTAATTAAGAGTTTAACATGCAACGCGAAAACGACTGACATGCGCAAAACTATTGAACACTAATAGGACGACAGTGGGTTGTCTGTCGAGAAGAACCTCCAATAATTACCAAACCTTTCTAGCCACTAGTGAGAGGCCCGAATGGAAATTGCGCTTCGCAGGACATATTGACTGTTGTCAGTAACAACAGCTGACTAAAAAACATTATCACTAGACTGAAAGTGAATGTAAATGCACATGACATGTACATCAGAACTGACACGAGTGTGGTCATGACTAGCACAAGAAGTCCTGAACGACAGCAGCGAAAGTAAAGCAATAATCTACATTGTATGAGTTGGCCTTAAGCAGGTTACCTAAAGATGGCAAATAAACGACTGACATCTACGACAGGATAATAATAACGATTGGCTAGGCTGAATGATATTCATCGCAGCTACGCAAATGTGTTAGATTTGTTAAGAAGTACACTGTTGAAAACCCACATATGTCCCATCCTTCTTCCAAGTAGATTGAACACGTCCCCCAGTTTCTTTCCTGCTTCCAAGTGCACTGTAAAAACCTCTCATAGTTTCTTATCACATTCCAACTGCTCTGTATAAATTGTATTTCATTTTATTATTCTTCGAAGTAATGTACAAACCCCTTAAAGGTTGTGCTTTTTTGTTTGAAAAACTATTCCTTCAATCATTAAGTCAAAAGGAATAAAATATAGACAATAAACATCAATAACCTATAAAAAAAATTACTTCCAATTCCCTACCTTGTAGTAGGAGTACTTGAAAAATTTTTTTGTGTGGAGTTATCTGGAGATGTTTGGAGTTTATTTTGTCCTGGAGTAATTAGCCCAGGACAGTTGTGATCCCTCGTCCCCCGATTTGTTCAACGTCTGTTCAATAGTGGAGGCGTCAGTGGTTTGTTAGATTTTTTTTGTAACAAAACAATATATGATTTTTGGATCAGTACAATATCAGACTTTAGTGAGTATAATAAAGAGTGAACGAGAACATTTTCCAGTGTGAACAGTAAAAAGTGACTTAGTGTCAGACTAGAAACTTTAGTATTCTTTGTTAACAATCAAACTGAGAAACATACTTTCACTTAGACTAGGTGATAAAGTTGCTAAGTATTTAGTATTTTTTGGATTGTGTATTAAGTGTTAGTTTTTATTCACAATATCTGTAGAACTTTATTATTTTATCGTATTTATATTAAAATAGCATAGAGGGATTGCATAGAGGTAGAGTTAGTTGTTATGTGAAGTTAAAGAACGAGCAAATGTTGAGGTAGCTACAAGTACGCAAGTGTCTGTGACATACCTATAATTAACATTCTTGACTCGTCCCTTTCTTCTGGTGTTAAACCAGGCTGGTTTATGAACCTATAAAGAACGACCAGTCAAGTGTTAAACGTTCGTAAGCCCAATCCATGTGTCAGGAACACGTACACGTGCAGACGGGTCACATAGAATACACACTGTCCACACGGCGTTCCTCACGTGCTCTTTCACGCAACAAAATACAAAGATCTGTACGTGGCTTCCTAAATCTCTATAATTTCGCAGTTCTCTTTTTGTCTTTATAGGGAAACAGCAAAATTAACCAATTTCAAATTTTTTTCAACTCTCAAGAATATCAACAATTTCACATCAACATATCTTTCCACTACTACTGACTAAGTACACCCTCTCAATAACTTGAGTCTCTCTCTCTCTCTATATATATATATAGATATATTAACAATCAACCATGAGAATCAAATCAAAGACGTATATAACCCTCCATTCTCCAATTCTCCGTTTTCAGTAAAAGTCTCTTCCTACTATAAGTCAAATCTTCCTCCAATGGGTACACCAACAGCTTCTCGGAAAGTAAACAAATGACCAAAACACACTGTCAACGTGCGGTCAGAATACACGCACTCACAGATATACACTTGCCTGTAATACTCCTTCTTGAAACTATTCAGATGATTAAAATAAAATACACAGCACTGTGAATCCCAAAAGTACACAACTATACTCCGATCAACAGAATCCTCCAGCAGACACACAGCAACTGGGGATCTCTCCAAGTACTCCGTAATACTCCGGACGCAGGCGACCTTTTCTTTTTTTCCAACCTTCTCTAACCGCTTGATCTCAAACACTGCCCCTGCAGACGACACTACGTCATACCTAGTTTTACGTCACGCGTTCTAAACCATTCTCCATACGTACATCCGAGGGCTGCTATCCCTGCTGCTTAACCCTCTTGGCTCAAGATAAAAATGAACATTACAATGACTGGCTTATAACTGAAGACTGCGAAGACTACAGTGAAGAAGTTTGTTTTTTTTATTATTGCTGCTCTGAGATAAACATTAGACCAGGAAACCTATACATTTCTGGAAAAGAGAAAAGTTGAACTTTGCAATGAAAAGTAATGAAAATCTCCTTGACGTGCTACCCGACAAAGCCACGATCGTGGCCTTTCAAACCAAGAGAGTTAAAACAAACAAGGAGGCTAACTCCTTTTCTAACATTCCTTAAGTCACACGCTTTTTCGCTTTTATCACACTACGCACTCTCAACAAGTCAGGACTAGATCTCTGATCCCTGACACCATGCTACTCCTTACATCTATGAGTATGTTGTCTGCAACGCGTAGGTTGCAGATCGGCTTTCCATCGATAAAACTGGAAGTATGATAGTCGTGAAGCCTGGAGCGAAAACAGAAGCCAAAGCAGAAATCAAGGGAACATCCATTGGCACGTGGAACGTACGCACGTTATACCAGTGCGGAAAAGTGCACCAACTCACGCACGAGCTAAAACGGTATCAGTGGGACATTGTGGGACTGGCGGAGGTCAGATGGAAACGATTTGGGGAGACAACGACGGACGACGGCCACAGACTGTGGTACAGTGGGGAGTACACCAGGCATGAGTACGGCGTGGGCTTCCTCGTGCACAGGAAGGTGGCCGGAGCTGTGATCGGCTGTAGAACTGTATCCAGCCGGCTGATCTCCATACCTGTCTCAGCTAAGCCCCATAATGTCACCGTTGTCCAAGTATAAGCTACAACTCCCACACATGGAGACAACTAAAAAAGAAAGAGCTCTACCAACAAATGGAGAAGGTTGTCAAGGCAGTTCTGAAAAAGGACATCCTGGTTGTGTTCAGAGACTGGAACACCAAGGTCGGCCTTGGTGAAACCAACGACAGAGGCATCAGACTCCTAGAGTTTGCACAAGCCAGAGACTCACCTTAGCCAACGCCTTACATCCCCACCAGAAATCCAAGACGGCGACGTGGCACTCACCAAACGAATTGGTCCATTATGAGATCGGCTATATCCTACAGCTGAGACGCTTTAAATAATATTTAAGCAGCTGCCTCTGTATAGCTTACCTCTGGGGATCATTATTCGAGGACAATCTTGAATGGTCGTTAGGTGCTAACAGCCAAGTTATGAATGAAATAAGGCCTTATTGCTGTTAATGTTGTTTTTTAAGCCTTTGAAGCAGATCTTTAAAATACCAGCAACAATTTTGAAAATTCCATTCAACACCTACTTTCGTCTTTAGCAACGCTACTATTTCTAAATGTGAAAAAAAGCATGCACCCCATTATAAAAATTTTACATTACTTAAAATTACATTAGGAGTGCGCTCTTTTTCACTACGAATCAATTTGCTCTGTCGTTAGCCTCGGGTGGATGAGTGACCGCTGTATTGACTATAGGCGTGCCTGAGGGTGTGACCTGGGTGAAGCCCGTAGGCGGAATTCTTTTTCCAACAGGAGATAGAGGGGGCAGAAATTCAGCCAATCGGAGTGCACGCATTATATGCCGTCGTCTGCTCGCTCCGCTCAATTGCCCAACTGTATCTAAACCTAACCCTAACCCTACCCCAAACCCTAACTCTACCCCATACCCTAACCCCAAACGTCTGACAAAATAACATAGACCGGCACTCCGATTGGCTGAATTTCCGCTCCCCCCTCCCACTATCTCATGTGGGAGAAAAGAATTCCGCAGCCGTAGTGAGCACAGGGAGGCAACGAACACAGCTTTAGGAAGGTAATTGGCGTCAACGGTCAGCAGGTCACTGCATCACGTGACAGAGGAGAGGTCTTGCTGCGTGTTGAAAGTGTCCCGCGCTGTGTAAATACGCGATATAGACTCGTGGTTAATAGTGGTCCCACTGGCTGTTGTTGTTCTTATCAAGTGAAGCCGCCAATACTACGAAGCATCCTCGAAAATGTAATCACTTGAAAAAGTCTTTACACGAAGGCTACACGAAGAAGCGGTGAGTGCGTGTGCACTGGTGCAAAGTACGGCTCAGAAAGCGTCGCCCTCTCAGCACGATGCTTCAACATCATGGCCCTACTGGGAGACCACGTGGTTCTGCTCCTCGATCGTGGTTCTCTCTTTGCACGATGGGCCACTATTGTGGCTTTGCAGTTTCACTATCGTCTTCAAACTCATAAATTTTAAGCCCATGTTTTTAACATAGAAATATTTTTATGACGGGCTTAGAGGGAAGTATAAGAGGAATATTGTTGTGTATATAATGGGTAGTGAGGCTGATTCATAAAATAGCGCAGATACAGGTACAAGACAAAGCAGACAAAAAAGCGACGACCATCATCACGGCCAGGCACTCGATGCACCTCATTTGAGGAAAAAAAGGGTGGATATTTTGGCGGGTATACACTGACAAGAATGGAGGGGGAGTACATTCAACTAGCTGCATCCGTGGTTGTTGGCTATGGCAACCTGAGAGGAAACTGGATGGAGCCCAAAAGTGATTAATGTGACACTTGTTTTGCTTTGAACATGTTTGTTTACTTAATATCCACTTTTCGTTAGGAAGAAACCTGCTGGATGTTCCCGGCATCGACAGCATCTCCTCATGTATAACAGTAATCATTAAAGAATATCATTGCCTCGCATTTCCACGCACACACACACATTTACGCACAGTCACGCACGCATGCACACCTACGCACATAAAAACGTGCATGGGTGCATTAAAACATGTTTCAGTTAATTTATTTTTGTTCTGAAAGACCTGTACGTTCTATTACAGCGTAAACATCGCAATGTCGCACCTTTACAGCTATTTATAGATTGCATAAGCCTCCTCTCTAGGATCGTCAACAAATGTCTTTGTTAAGGACACAACTCCTTCTTAAAGGTACAGCATGTCACGTGTCAGACATTCTGTTTCTTTGTCTTCTCCTCGCGCAGGGCACGTAAACGGAACAGACGGGCAGCGCATAGCAGACGACGGATGACGTCAGAGGATATTTATATCCGGCTCGCGAGAGATGGCGGTCTTTCTCGTTGTCTCGCGTGAACTCTCGCTGACTCTCTCGTTGTCTCGCGTGAACTCTCGCTGACTCTCTCGCTGCCGACGGCACTTGACGTGGGTCCTGTTGTACGTCAGGCGTCGTCTGCTGTGAAGCCTCCCCAGGCGCTGTCGTCACCGCCGTTATTAGGTTTCCTTTCCTCCCGACCCTTGCCCTTCTATCCCTGTACGTGTAGTTTTGGGGGAAACAAACTTCACGACCAGAGCGCGGGGTGGTGTGGATGCTGGCTGTTGGTTCCAGTCACTACCAGACACTTTAGCCAATCACAGGCAGCGAGGTGTGACGGACGTGCCGGGACGGCAACAGACCGTTTGATTCGATGCTGTTAGTGGGTGTGTATATGTTTTTTTCTAATATTTTATATTAAAATTATTGATTGCACTGTTCGTTTCGTATTTGTTTTGGTCTGCGCTCATCAGTGGCTCGATAGGACCGCCGAGTCCCGCCTCTAGTCGAGTGAGTGGCTGCGGTCGTGCATTCAGTGATGCTGGGGGTGAGCGGGACACAATGCTTAGGCTGAAATTCTTTGTCTAGTTCTGAATGCAATGAGCTTTATTTTTTACATATCACATAAATTTAAATTAAAAGGTTATTATCACAATTAGTTCTCTTATGAATGGGATTATTTACCTTTTGGGTGACTTATACTCATTAAGGGGTAATTCTGAGATCGAAGTTTCGTCTTAGTATAAATTAAACCCGTTCTTGAAATGAATTCCTGATACAGGAACAGAGTCCTCATAGGACTATTCCTAACTCCACGTTACTTCGAGAAGTAATGTTTGGTGTAGGTTAAGTAGTTCTTGGAGACTGAATGCTACACTATTTAAAAGTGGAATCAATAATAACTAAGTCAGATCTCTATTTTATCTGCTCTCGTGTTGTTACCTAACACTATCAACGACCAGAAACATACCTTGGGCATGGTGGGAGATAAAAGTGTTGTCAGTGCCATATGGTAGAAGTTTGAAGAGTGGTTATGGCAACACAACAAGAAGTTTGCAACAAAAAATCCATCTACATGTCTTAACTTTACACCAGCTGGCTAAAAAGCATAAAAAGTCAGACTGAAAGGGATGATCAAGGGTTTGGCAAAAACTTAACAGACAAGCGAATGAGAAGAAGCAATGTTTGATGTATATTATCGCAATAGTAAAGTGGTAATGATAGAAGGACCATTTACCTCAAATGTATTACGACAGTCAATGTTAGATAATTCACGTGAAAGAATACATAGTAAACATTTACAACTTGCATTGCTTATGAATGATGCAAAGGGTAAAGCTTTTACCTTTTTTCTTAGTAAAAATCACATGACAATTTTCTTTACTACTACATTGTACTCTTTGATATCAAAGGTTGGGGAAAAAGTGTCCTGAAGTAAATCGTCTTTAAAGATACATCTGTTCTATGATTCTTCCTACCATTCGTCACTAATGGCATCGACAGTCAGTCAATCGTCCCTTGCCTGGCACCTGGCGTTGGGGGGGAGCACATGGATAGACGCGGCAGCTGACAGGGCCCGCCACTCTTGCCTATTTTGGGCGATAGTCAGCAGGTCCTGTACAGGACGACCAGTCCAGTCTTTGATGTTCGTAAGTCAGTTCTTCCTCTGACCACCGCGGTGTCGGCCACCCTCCAAGGTGCCTTGAAGAATAGTCTTCGACAAGGTTTCGTGCCGGGTCACGTGACCAAAGAAGACCAGCTTATGTCGCTTGACTGTTAATAGTAGAGATTCCTGGTGTCCTACCAGTGTGACCATCTTGTTCCTTACAAAGTCGTTGTGTTCTTTGTATGGCTCCCAAGTACTTGAAGCTGCTGACCTCTTTGAGCTGTACCCTGTTCATATAGATCTCTGTCTTGCCGTTGCCATTGATCATAACTTTGCTCTTTTCAGTGCTGGTCTCCATTCGATATGTGTTTGAGCTGTCTGCCAGTCTGTTGGTGAGGTCTTGCAGTTCTTTGTTCGTACCTGCTAACAGATCTATGTCATCTGCAAAACGTAGGTTGCAGATTGGTCCTCCACCGATTGAAATGAAAGTATGATGGTCATGAAGAGCTTCGAGCATGATGTTCTCCAAGAATATATTGAACAGCACGGGTGATAGGGGACATCCTTGACGTACCCCATCTGTGGTGCGAAAGTAAGCTCCTATTTGGTTGTCCAGAAGTACTGTACTCGTTGAGCTGTTATACAGCGCTTCAACAACTTGGACGAGCAATGTTGAATTTCCGCATCACATGCCATAGCCCTTCGTGCCAGATTCCATCAAATGCCTTTTGAAAGTCAATGAAGTTGCGGTAAAGGTCCCGCTGATGCTGAAGACGCTTTTCTATAAGAAGACGACAGTTGAAGATCTGCTCAGCTGTACTTCTACGTGGTCTGAAGCCAGCCTGTTCTTCTGCTAGCAGCTCTTCTGCGGTGGTTCTGATGCGGTTCGACATCAACACATATAGTCACAAAAGACAATCTGGAGACATAATACCGATAATAACCTATTTCTGTAAATTAAACTCATTTTTTAAGCAAATACCATCTAATCCACAAACAAGACAGCGCATGATAGCGTAGTCGTTCTTTGATTGCTCATTTCAAAGATAATATTCCACATCAGACGAAGAAGAAACCCATAACACAAGAAAAATTAAAAACCAATAACAGAAGCATATTAAGCCTGCACAAGCGATAGAAACTAACAATACTTTGGTCCCACGACACAATTTACCTCTGAAGAAAATGTGACAGGTCGAACATCGCTGCACTTAGGCTCTATTCTCAAACATGGTAACATCTTATGTAACTCTTGGCGAAACCGCGAAGAACGATAAAAGTAGGTAAAGAAGTTCAAGCAGCCGTTAATTTGGTACACTACATTTGTGACCGAGAAGGCTGCCATATATTTATCTGTTTCGTAAAAGTCTACAAAGCGGTCTACAAGTAACCAGTAGCTTAATAGACAGGCTACGAACGGTAGGTACGTGACAATAAAGACGACGGCGACGAAGGTCAACATCTTGTTCAGCGCCACCTGTCGTCTTTGAATGTTGTTAGCGACACAACTTGTGTTTTCTCGCCACATCATTGCTGACCTCAGTGTTTTCACTGTGACACTCGTTGCTACTGTCACGACAGTCAAAATGACAACTGGAAATACTGTCTCCAGAGTGACATTTCTAAACAAATACAGAAACAACTTGTTGTCTTCGTAAAATTTAGTGTAGAAAGGATACCAAAAAGAACAGTTCGCAGTATGTATTTTAGAAGCACTGTAAGAAAATGGAAAGGGCAAGTAACAGGCCTGTGTAAGCAAGAAACACGACACTGTAAGTGCCGCCATTGTCTTGGTGCGCATAATGCTGGCAGCACGGTGTGGAAAGACAACACAAACACACGTGTCTGCAGCCACCACCATGTTAATACAACCGGATGTCAGTAAGAAGCCGCGCGCAACACCAGTCAGCGCTAATGTAACTTTACAGAAGAATTCTGCAGAAAGATAAACATCGTGGTACCTGATTAATGAAGTGAGAGGAAATGTTACAAACATTATTGTAAAAAATAAACAGTAAGTCAATGCTAGCGAGAAGAGACACACGTTCATACGATCTCGAAGCCCCTCTCGCCAGAACAGAAGACAGTTGATGATGTTGGTCGGGATGCCCACCAGACAGGTCAGAGTTCCCAGACTGGCGTACACCACAGTCTCCACCTTCTGCGGGAGGTTCATATCGGCAAAGTCTGGTATACACAAGCTTGAGTTTGAAACGGAAGACATCCTGTCTTTATCGACATTCTTCCATAATCCTACAAGATGTTCCAACACTGAGTAAGTACTGTGAAAAGATAATTGCCATGGTTTTTGTTTGTTTGTTTGTTTTTTGTTTTTTTTACAAAGGTATTAATACATCGTCTTACACAGAAATGAACGACTTACTATACTTGTTTTCTTTAGTTAAACATCTAGATTTACATTTTAAAGACAATTCGCTGATGAATCGATCATCCATTGCCACAGGTAATCTTCAGCACATAAACAGTGAAAAATTTTTACAACGAAAGATTGTAGAACAACTTCGCAGGTGAAAAGTATCCGACTCAACTTTCGGAAAAAAAGAAAAAAAATCAAGTGAACTTCATGTTGCTATGAGACTCTGCACTAAATAGTCAACAAAACTCCTCACATGCAGGATATCACACAGTGTATTGTCAGACTGTCGTTAATGTAATAACTCACGCGAAATGTCCTGATAATAGAAAATGTAAACTATTTTCTGAAAGACAGCGGACTACTGGAATTAAAACTACCTTTTAATTCTTTTTTCTTTTTTCGTGATCAGAAATGAACATTTCTCAAAACCTTTGTGCACGTTCTACCTCAGTATTTATATAATCTTCATTCTGCTATAGAAAGGTTTAAATCATGTGATCAAGAAAATTGCTACTTGCTCGACACGATAAAATATTTATTTTTTTAAGTTTTGTTCGAAAAAGGATCAAAATTAAAAGCGTTTTAAAAGACACTGTAAGTAACCTAATGCCAGTGAATGAAAATGACAAATGGAATCTCAGTAATGTCAGGAATGCAGAGTGATTTAAAAATTAATATCCTTTTCTCGCGTTTTACGAAAAAGAATTTTATTTCCTTCTGATAATTTCTTTCAAATGTGTGTATTTTTGCGTGTGTGCCTAGCACGTGTGTGTGTGTGTGTGTGTGTGTGTGTGTGTGTGTGTGTGTGTGTATTCAAGCATATGCGCCTGCGGCTGTGTGTGTTTGTGCATTATTTTGAATCAGTTCAGTCACGCGGGGAACTTTAATTGCATGCTCTGTAATTGTCACAACTTATGTGGAAAATAGTGAATTATTAGAGCTCACACGCCGTGCTTGCATTTCACGGTAACGAGAAAAACGGTCTGATTTTATTCTTGTAGTTCGGCTTTAGTGAGCAGAATGAACTAGGCATGCCGGTCTTGTAGTGTTTCTGTTTCTCTCTAACGGTAAAGGCAACATGCAATGTTATCCTTAATAAATTTGTCTTGAGTTAGTTCATTCCCGAGTGTAAACGAGTCCATGACTGACGTCTGGACCGCAAACTGAATTATGACAATATTTTGCTAGAATTCTTGGTACGTGGTCGACTACTAGTACAACCTTAATTAACCTTTTTCTGCAGGGGACCATAGTTTGGAGATTTTTAGGCTCGTGCTTGCCAAACCCGATTGAGGTACTTGTGGTGCCTGGCTTTACAGTTAGGGTCTAGAAGGCAAGAAGCAGGATATTAAGCCACAGACTGGGGAGAAGCAAGACACCATTTCTGCACTTTGTCACTTATCAACATGTTTTATTCATAACCATAATGACTACATCCTGCTGTACAGGAATCTTCATTGAACCATTGACGAAGGTAAAAAAAATGTCTTACAAATACAATAATCTTGTCGTACCCGAATGTCGTACTAAAGAGAAACCCACTAAATCCTCGAAATTACATTTGGCTGGAAGCATTAATAAAACTAAATATTTACAAAAATCTTTTAGGCTTGTTTTTTTTTTCTAAGGTGAGATATGGTTTACCTAAGGCGAAGTGGATTACATAATACAGAAAAGAAAACGTTAATATGACAGGTGCTACCACCTACTAAAGACCCACACCAAGACATGTCATTTTCTTTTCAAGATAATGATAGTCACATCTTTAAATTGTACAGTAAACCAATGAACTGAATACAGCTAAAACATTCTGAGGGCATGTGTTTACGTTCTCCGAATAAACAACAATGTAAACGGTAGTGAATATAGAAACTTTTTGCTACTACGGGAAAAGATGAGATAGAAGTCGACAGTCTAAGAAGATAAATGAAGAAAACGTACAAAAACAACACCCAGGCAACCTACCAGACAGACGGCTTCATGAAGGTAGAAAGAAACAATAAAAGTCAAAGATACTTTGTGAAAATATCTACAGTCTCCTCAGACACACAATAACAGTAATGCTCAAAGTAATAAAGAATAGCCAAAACAGATCGTTGTTTAAGGTTGTTTATCGTTTAAAAAAGAGGGGGTCACGTGGTCAGCTGGCCAGTTAGCTTTATAATCTGTAACAAGTTGGGCGCCTTTCCTATGACTCCAGCAGTGACTACCATCTCTGAGTGGCGTAGCAGCCGCAAGCAGTGAGTCTGTAGAAGAGAGAAGGCGATGTGCTACTTACTGTCACTTGTAGTCTCTATCATTCGAACTGTCAGGCAAAGATCGCGTCCCTCGTTCAAGCAGCATGCAAGTATCCATGACAATATTATACATAACAAATGTGAAGAGTGAGTTCAGCCTTGAGTGTAAATGACTCCATGAGAGGCAACTTATGTTTATGATGATATTGCATGCTCTTGCCACACACCAATCACATATGTATGGCGCCTCGCTTTACGGCAACGAACAGTCAATGATTTTACAGAAAATAGAAGACAAGAAGCATTAGATTAAGCCACAGATGGGGGATTACAGCACTTCGACACTTTCACACTCCTCACAAAGTTTGGTTCATAGCCAAATCGGCTACATCCTCTTGTCGAGGACTGCCTCTCCCGATGAAGCCAAAATATGCTGTTTAGAGACAATGATGCTGTCATACCCGAATCTCGTGCTGAGGAGAGAACCTACTAAATGCGTGAATTTACTTTGGGATGGAGATATTAATAATACTGAGTATTTCAGAAAACGTATAGACTGGGTAAATTTGCAAGGATTAGATAATGTTTACTTAAGGCGAACTGGATTAACGATCAATGCAATAATACAAGGAAGACAGCGATAAATGACAGGAAATGACCTACCAACTACTAAAGACCTACACCAAGACATGTCACTGTCTATTGAAGATACTGATAGTCACCTTTAAACAGTAAACATTACTATAATAAAACAATGAACTGAACACTGTTAAAAACTTACATGATTATAACAACCTGCCAGACATTGGTCCGCTCAAACAAGGTGGAAAGAAAGAACAAACGTCGAAAATAATCTGCGCAAAAGAGTCAAAGAACGTTAAGCCTCATCAGACACACAGTAACAGTGATGCTCAAAGCAGTCCTCAATAGCCTCAAAACATCCTCGAGAAACACTTTCAGAAGAATAGACCATGATCAGTACTGGCAAGAGTTCATATCTTCTCAGGTGAGCGAAGAGCACCTTGAACATATGTTCGATCTCTTCCACAGCTTCACTTAAAACGATAAACAACTCTTTACTTTCAGGTTGAAGCAATAATAAACCACAACACACTCCTGCACTAATTCTCAACCTACTAGTGGCGACACACGCCCGCCCTAAAAAATTAAAACTTAACGGCGACACACGCCTACAGCACTCTACCAAGCTCGCTTCTTCACTCTCAACGCTCACTAAAACGTTACGCATGCGCTCTTTTGCTCGAACATTTCAGACATCACAGCTTGCGTCATCCATCAAGACTCGCGTCATTCACCAAGGCTGACGTCATTCACTTGCTCACGCGCTCGCTAGGATGACCTAGACCCACTAACACATTTCAGTCGTAACACTAGCACGGAGTAGAGTAGCTCGTGTTGGGGAAGTAGGTAACAAAGTAGAAATTTTACATGATGCTTCTTAGCATAAAAATTGCTTGATTTTTTTTAAACATTTTTAAAACTTACTCTGTTTGTGTTAATCAGACTTTTCCGACGATTCGGCGTTGACACATTCAGCTCAGACTAAAGCACTAAAAGTAGTGTTGGGGGTACCTTCATCTACACCAAATCTCTCCTAGCAGAGACAGCGACGAAAGTGTCATGAATCAGTGCAGGTAGTAAGTAATTTTAACCTTCTCTCTAGGATTCGCACTAAAGTCTGAATGCAGTAGAAGACTAACGGTTAAAAATGTATCAGAAAGTGTAGGCACTGTGTTCACCCGCAAGACTTTGACAACGGTAGGCCAACTAATCATCTGGAGTTCCATCGTTGAGAAAGAAGGATGTTAGCGCCGAGGTCTTGGAATGAGCTAGATATTAGGTTTATGTAAATCATTTTGGTGCCTGCATTTTGTAAAAAATATCTTTTGTAGTACAACTGCTTGGCGAAAGTATTATTTATTATTTATAACCCATTTTCTATTCATTTACACTAAAAACGCACTGATAGAAACTTTTTCATAATGTGAAGCAACTCTATCTAGAGGTGAATGAATTTAGTAGTAAATAAAGAATAACATGTATTTTATTGTAAAGTATAAGCTAGGGTTTTATCCTGGGCAGTACAAGGTCCACCGTTAGTCGGGATTAATGTGCTTATTTTAATCGGGGACGCTCATTACTTTGTGTGTCGCTGTGTGTGTGTGTTTGTGTGTGTGTGTGTGTGTGTGTGTGTGTGTGTGTGTGTGTCTTTTCTGCTGTCGAGCATCGTCAATTTGAGGATATTATTCAGAGTTTGTACATGTTTTAAAGCTCTGAGTCGCCAGTAGTTAAAAACATCGAAGGACATTACAGTGAAATAGTGTCTAGAGTGAACATAGTCTATAATATATATATATATATATGTGTTTATGGTTTTCAGAACTGAAATCGTATTGGGAATTGGAACCTTTTAATGTGTTGATGGATCTGATCATATGTTGATGCAGACCTACAGCAATAATCAGTAAAATCATTTACTCCTAAAAGGATATGTTTAGTATTTTGATGAAGCATATTCATTCTCAAGGTTGGTTAACCCCTTTGTGTGACCACTTGCTGCCTGGTTAGTCTCCCTGTTGTCTAGTAGATGAGACAAAAGTCGCTGGGCCGTAGAGGTCTTTTGTTGATCGTCAGTGGGAATTGTTTTGTATTGTATTCTCGTTAAAGTCTTTGACCAGCCACAACAAATACACACGACCTGCTTAGCCCAAGTCACTGATTGAGCTCTTGGTTTAAAAAAAAGCGCAGTTGTCTTTACTAAACGTGTTGAAAGACATCCGTTCGTTACAGAAACATATGACTAATAGTTGGCATTATTCGCGATATTTATGTATTCACACTCCATATTCAAACATAACCTTCAAATGTAGATCTACGTTTATTGAACGACAGTATTGATGGTATGTTTATCTCCACCTTATCAACCATTAATACACATGACATCATGGCTCTGGGTCACAGACCGTTTTATGTACAGTAGATTCCGCACAGGTTAGTTTACATTGTACATTGTCTCTAGCTCAACTAACACGACTTCACTATAAATTTCAGAATATGCAGGATTTAATCAAAATATATGAGCTAGAGTTCCCAAAATATCTCTTACATAAAACATAATACGTGGGTTCAAATTCATTTAATGCCTAATCACGACTGAATGATACCAGAATGTATCACATATAAACATGGAAGCCCGCTCTCTTCTTTAATCATATTTTATACTTTTCTGTTCATGTGTTGCTTATGTAAGCATTAAGCTCATGATTAAAAAATCACATAATATCACTTTTATAATTACTCAATATAATTAACTTATTGTAAAAGAATAAAACCTTAGTTCGAACATTGTCGGAATTGAAGGTTTAAAAAAAATTATAGTGATAAATTCGTAGATATATTTTCGAATGAGTGGTCATGTACATGCATCAAAGAAGACATTAAGTCGTTTCTATTTCTTTAGTTCTTGCATACTCATCATCAAACGTGATAGTTCATGTATCACAAGTATCAATGCTTATAGGTGCTTGGCCAGTCAAAAGAACTGATCACAGGCAATTATGATGACAAAACCGACTGGGAAGAATGTGCATTGAGAAACATTGTCTTGACGACCTCGCTTTGTGGTCCTCTGTTTGTCGATGACTTGTTGATCCTCGTCGTGATGATGCTACAGAAGCTGTGTAGGTTCCGACGAAAGCGCGAAGAGCGACGATAGTAAATGAAGAAGTTGAGGACACCGCCGATCTGATAAAATGTAATGATGATAGTACCGGCTGCAAAATAGTAATTTATCTTGTTTCCATTTCCGGAGAGCGGCATGAGAAACCACAAGCTCAGCTGCCATCCAAGAAACGGAACTGTACCGATGATAAAAAGACAGGTGACGATTGTAAGCATCTTGATCAGCGCCACATGTCGGATTTGGAAGTTACTCCTCACGTGACTTTTATTTTCCCTCCACTCTATTGCTGATTGAAGTGTTTTTATTGTGATAATCGTTGCTACTGACGACACTGTCAAAATAAAGACAGGCACGACTGTTTCCAGCATCATGTTCCGAATTAAATATACACATAATATGTTCTCTTGATAAAATTTCGTGGGAACCATTTGCCACTGAAAAGTGTTTCCTATTCTAACTTTAGCAGCACGGTAGGAGAAGGGAAGTATACAATAGGAGGCCTGTATGACTAGAAAACATATCACTAACAATGATGCCGATGTCTTGGTACGCACACGGGTGGCAGCGCGATGTGGAAACACGACACAGACACACGTATCTAAAGCGATCACCATGTTGATACAAGAAGATGTCAGTGAAAATCCGCGCCTGACTCCTGTCACAGCCACTGTCATCTTCACATCGCACTCTTCATAACGAGCAATGTCAAAGAACCGTATAAATGTACATACAGGAAATGCTGCAAATTTGATAACAAGGAAAGAACAGTCAGCCAGCGCTAGTGAGAACAGAAACAGGTTCATGCGATCTCCAAGTCCCTGGCGCCAGAAAACCAGGCAGTTGATGACATTGGTTACTATGCCCACCAGACATTCGAGAGTTAAGAAACCTCCAGAAAACACAGTGTCTATTAATGACCGGATGTTGTGACTAGTATAATCAATCGGAATGTTTGTGGAGATATTTTCGTTGTAATATCTACTTGAGTTTGTCGTGATGTACATTATTTCAGCAAAACGTGTAGTAAAACATATGGTAAGAGCAATTTTGAGAACGCACAGTAAACACATGCAAATCAAATTTATTTAAATAATCTAAATGATGTTTTATTTCTTTATTGCTTAATGATTGTTCTTAATTCTCAGTTTTTTGGTGGATAAAGAGTTTACATCTAGCAGAAGATGTAAAAGAGTTTAAACAATAAAAAAAATGTGAATAAGGTCATTACTTTTTTAACCGGCTTAGCAAAAATTACAGAAGAAAACAAGTAAACTTTTACAACCAGAAGCTGATTCTATTTTGTAAAGCAAGGTAAACCAGTATCACAGGGAAACACGACGATGTAGATAACAGTGTGAGGCAACTGACCAGCTCCAGTCGCTTGTTTCTTTACTTGGAAAGTGCTTCCACTTTGCGGTGATTTCGCACTATGGGAGGTAAGGGATGCTCAGCCCGGTGAACAGGTGTCACATACAAAGTTTCCCGAGACGAGATCTGAACCGTGTGCTGCTCACTGCAGTGGTGACAAACAAGCTCCAGTCAATGCTAACAGTGGCTCATTTGTAAGGATCAGCCGTTATTAGAGGGAATATTCCCACCTTTGCTAACGGTCACTTGTTTTTCTCTGTAACAAAACCTTGCAGCGAAAATATTTTACACTTGAGCAAAAAAGACTCGATGATCTGTTAATAACCTATATTTATAGTGAGACTATCCTAGTACCAAGAGTCCATGGCTCAGTTTTCTTTGTGTTTCAAAGTTCAGGGGGAGCCTTTTGGTGTTGCTTGTCTTTGGTCCGATCGTGTCGAAGGTGGTCACCCCTTGCAAAATGTCAAAGAAATATAGGAAGCTATTTTTATGGCTGAACCTGTTTTATGTATAAGAGAAGCCTTACCAGTAATGAATATATTTAATTGTAAAACATGTGTGTCCTTCTTTGTAGGTTTCAACTAATTACTTGTTTGTTGTACCAGCCTCTAACTCCAATCTGTATGTCCATGATTACAAAGAGAGAAATTTCTCTCGTTATTCTAAAGTAGCTAATGGAAATAAACACACTACGCAAGAAAAATAATTCCTTTTAAAAGAAAAACAAAATAATACTCAAACTTGTTTCCGAAATTGTGTCTGAATTTTTAACAACAAACAAAGAGGTTTGTTCTCTTGTATATTTTGTTGCACTTTAAGAATAGTTCCACAATGGCTAAGCTTTACAAAAAAAAATCATATATATATATTTAAATATAGAGAAAGAGAGATACACACCCATCTATATATATATTATATATACAGCATTTGGTGGTAAATATTTCAGTTTTCTATTTATGTTGTCGTTATCTCAGACCGGTGCAGACCTACCTTACCTCAAATTGCTTTAAATAATGTTTTAGTTTACACCAACTCCATTTGCTTTTATAATAAATCTTTTATATTTTCTAATTGCTAGTTTCTCTCTGTACTCTTTAGGTCCAAATTTTAAACAAAAAAATATGTTAGCAAACATTTTAATAGTGAACGAAAATAAAAAATGTAAAAAGGTAAATAAAAGTAAAAAATGAAAGTCGAAAATGTAAAATTGAAAATATAACTTCAAAATGTAAAACAGTATATGTGAAATATCTACGGTTACAATGCAGTTATTCATAAAACTTTATTTCAATAGATTCTACGAAAAGGAACAGAATATTTGACTGTAATGCAGTCGTAAGTATTTGCACATATTTTGACAAGAAGAAGAATAAATGCCCTAATTTGTTATGATCGTAATAGTTGTGTTTGTGTATTTGAGTGTATGTGTATTCTTGCTATATTTGTGTGCTTGGGGATGCGTGCATGCGTGTCAAGGTGTGATAAAAAGCTCACATCATTGCGGGCGTGTAATAACGATTTTATGAGAGTGAGTGCAAGCTTGTTAAAAGGTCCCGTTACGCTACTCAGAAATAGAAAAATATTTGCTTATGAGAACAAATATTGAAATGTGTTTCACTATTTTTTTTAAAAATAGCGGTAAACCATGCACAGCTAATTTTTATTTTGTCTCCTGTACTTCGTGATATCTCTCTTCGTTAGGAATGAATAAAGAGATCTTTAGTACATTTGTAGTCACAGAGCTGAATGGAAATTTCGGAAAAGAACCTGACAGAACAAAAAGATCTTAATGTAAAAATAGTTTATTCCATTGTGTAATATGTTTAATATTCATCATCCAAGGAATTACGTTTCAGAAAAGAAGGACTTCAACAATCGAGCATCACTTCTGTCTCTTTTGTTTTTACTTTCCTGTCCTTTTTAATTTTCTTCTATTCTCTTTTTGGTGCGCAATGAATATTCTTCTGAAAGGATACCTGTGTATTATAAATGGTCATCATTATCTTCATTCAATGTTTAATCTTTCCTGAGCATTGGCTTCTACAATGTTTACCTTAACAAGCAGAAAAATGTAAAACTTGTTCTTGCCAGCGTTTTGTCTTTGAAAAAAGAAGAGTTAGTGGCAGACTTTTGCTCGGTGCAGGGTTTTAGGAATGGGGCGTCAGACTCCCCTTGAGCTGCAGGCATTCTTTCTTTTTGCCAGTTTTTTCCCTTTTATGGTGTCTCATGATGATAACCCCTTAGGAAGTCAGCCACTTATTTCAAACAACACAGTAAACTGAAGGGTCCGGGAAGTTGGGTGCACCAGACGAGTGTCTAACCAGTTTGTCTCAACGGTCGGACGTCGGCGTTCTGTCCTCTTAACACGTACAGTGAGTCTGAACAACCCTCATGATCTCTGTCTTCATGATTGTGTGTGTGTGTGTGTGTGTGTGTGTGTGTGCGTGTGTGTGTGTGTGTGAGAGAGAGAGAGAGAGACAGAAACATAAGAGGATATGGGTGATGAGATTATGCACCTCTTTGCACGTCTAGGTCTAGTATAAATAACGACTCCAATTAGCTCAGGGTTTCTAGTCTAAATTATACCAGTTAGCCACCAGTCATCAGTATTTACGTTTATTGTTTGCTTAGATAGCAGGAGGATGGAGATGTAGCAAAGTGGAAGTGGTATCAACAAGCCACAAAGACTAGTCAGTGCTCGTCGGAGGTGAGAAGGCTGTGGCAGATTTTCCCCGCGGCTCTTACAGGTGCAAAACTGAAAAGTCTCCAGGAATTGTTTTCTTCCATAGGACGTTATTTCTCTGTACAATATGGAATCTCTAGTGTTATTCGAATTTGTCATGTTTCTGCCGTGTTGCCAGGGACCATCACAGAAATAAAATGGTCTTGCGCAGAGGATTTTGGATTTTTTTTTAAGTAGACTGCTTTAAAGACCACAAAAGACTTGGGAGAAAGTCGGGATGCTCGGGTTTTGAAAATCAGGATGCTGTCAGTCAACGGAATGTCGAAACTGCTAGCTGTCATCATAAAAAAATTTCAATTGAAAGTGGGGCTAGAACAGGTAGTAGAAGCTTGTTGGTATCACGTCTGTGTTGTTTATGGGTTTTTATTTTTTACTTGTTCCCTTTTTAAACCTATCTCATTAAATATTTACATTAATTTGCCTACAGGTGTGTGCTCTTGCTTACTGCGAATCATTTCGCACTTTTCCTCGCAGCAAGTGGATGAGTGACCGCTGACTGTGCTGACTATGAGTGTGCCTGAGGATGTGAACAGGGTTCAGTCGTTGAACGACCAACTCGTCAGTCTATTTGAGGTGTATTCATTTGCTTTTTCCTCGATCTTTAGTGTTGATTTGTACTGTGATTGTGTTGTGGTGTCAAAATGCGTAGAGCAATAGTGATCAGCGATTTTCTTCGCCTTCTAGTGGACACAGCGAGCCCAGAGCAACAACTGGTCGACAGAAGCTAACCTGATATCACTGGGCCCAGGGTGTAGGGGTCATACCAAATGACCATACCCAACACTAAAGAAAAAGCTAATCCTAACGTTGCACAAGTGTCCACAGTCACGGTAGCTAACGATAGCACTGTTAACACCATCATCAGACCGGAGTGGGTGCTTGGGGTAGAGAGCAAAGGGAGAGTACAAACACAGCGAGTTCATTGGCGTCACGGTTAGCAGGCCACAGTACACAGTTTGATGTTGACTGCTGTCAGTGTTGTGAATGGTGCACTAGTGTGACGTAGTACACAGTTTGATGTTGACTGCTGTCAGTGTTGTGAATGGTGCACTAGTGTGACGTAGTACACAGTTTGATGTTGACTGCTGTCAGTGTTGTGAATAGTGCACTAGTGTGACGTAGTACACAGTTTGATGTTGACTGCTGTCAGTGTTGTGAATGGTGCACTAGTGTGACGTAGTGCACAGTTCGATGTTGACTGCTGTCAGTGTTGTGAATAGTGCACTAGTGTGACGTAGTACACAGTTTGATGTTGACTGCTGTCAGTGTTGTGAATGGTGCACTAGTGTGACGTAGTACACAGTTTGATGTTGACTGCTGTCAGTGTTGTGAATAGTGCACTAGTGTGACGTAGTACACTGTTTGGTGTTGACTGCTGTCAGTGTTGTGAATGGTTAACTAGTGTGACGTAGTACACTGTTTGGTGTTGACGGCTGTCAGTGTTGTGAATGGTGCACTAGTGTGACGTAGTACACTGTTTGGTGTTGACTGCTGTCAGTGTTGTGAATGGTGCACTAGTGTGACGTAGTACACTGTTTGGTGTTGACTGCTGTCAGTGTTGTGAATGGTGCACTAGTGTGACGTAGTACACTGTTTGGTGTTGACGGCTGTCAGTGTTGTGAATGGTGCACTAGTGTGACGTAGTACACTGTTTGGTGTTGACTGCTGTCAGTGTTGTGAATGGTTAACTAGTGTGACGTAGTACACTGTTTGGTGTTGACGGCTGTCAGTGTTGTGAATGGTGCACTAGTGTACATAGTTCAAGAAAGGACACCGGTGTATTTGAAACGTCTAAGGAAGGGTAAGACAATTTTAGTACACTGTGACTGTTCTTTATCTTTTAAGTAGGGTCAGGCACATTTTAAGTACATCGTTGACTTTCACTAACCTCTAAGAACAGGTAAGTATTTGTGACTGGATGATAAATACATAAAGCACACTGCGATAAGAAAATAAACAAAACTAGGTTTGTCATACAAACAGATGCGTTTAATTGCTTCTACATGGCTGCGTTATAAACCTTTTTAAATCAACAAAAGAATAAAAGAAACGAGAAAATAAGTTTGTCTCTAGAAATTTGGTTGTGAAACTGATGGGCCAGTCAACGTGTAGTGCACATCAAGAAGTTTATCTCGCTGTTTGAAGCTTTTGTTCCTTTTAAACAGTAAAATGAAGGCAATGATGCACAGGGTAAAGCTTTTACCTTTTTTCTCAATTAGAAACAGGAACAAAAGCTCTAAACAGTGAGACAAGCTTCTTGGTGTGCACTACACGTTAATAGGTATCTGGTGTTAATGAGACAACACGGGGTGGACAAACCAATCTGCACCTGTTGAGGGAATAAACTGAAAGAAATACTAATTACACAGAGCCAGTTTAATAAGTTTAGAGACATTGTTTTTAGAACATAAAATATTGTGGTTTTAAGTACTGAACATCATTTCTCCCATGAGGGGAATATGACATTTATAAGGAGGATACTTTTTTCACTTCCTTTTGTGGACTGACTGACTGACGATGTTCAGTGAATGAGTTGCATCATCTAGGAACATTCGAAAATACGACATCCGAGGAAGGATAAATATAACAATTGTGTGTGTGTGTGTGTGTGTGTGTGTGTGTGTGTGTGTGTGTGTGTGTGTGTGTGTGTGTGTGTGTGTGTGTGTGCAATAAAAATTTACAAAAAAAGAAAAAACATTATCTTAAAACAGTGGTCCCCATTGTTAAGTTGAAAGCTGTATTAGTGACAACTATTACGATTTAAAAAATATTTAGATGGGCGCTGTCGTTGCGTGGAAGAGCCACACAACTCTCATTCCATAATTGAGCTGTTAGAATTTTACAAAGGCAGTATTCGCCATAAAGGGAGAAAACGTATTTAACTTTTCGAAAGCCTGATTTATTCTACAATTGTCTCCCTTTGTCCGCTTTTCGATTTTAGTTGTTTGCTAGTCCACTGAGCGCTCAAGTTTCTAGGTTTACAAATTATTATTTTACTTTGAGCAGCAGAAATTATTACCTGCAAGAAAGCACAAATGTAACAATTTCATTATTGTTTAAATAGGTTGTGTGTGATAAAACTGATGATACCAAACTCCACACTCAAGTATAGTCTCCAAACACATTTTGGTGAGGGCAACCATGTAAAAATGTTTATTTAATCAAATAATTATAATTATACACTCTGTCAAATAATAATGCACTTCTGAGCCTATTATTATGTCTCTAGCTATCTGCTTATACCGTAAGGCATTTACAAGTACACACTACATTCTAGTAATCAGCTGACACAAAGTTAACATAGAAAAAAATATAGTACAATAAAACTAGCTTGCAATGAACAGCTCTCTTTGCTTAAATATTCTTACTGTTGTGCTGACTCTCTGCTGCTGAGGCGAGCAGCAAGTAAAAAATGCATTACCAGGGGGTCGGCCTCCTTTTATTTACTAAATAAACAAGAAAGTTTTTGTAGTGCCGTGCGCCTATTTGGTAGTCCACCCTGTCTACAATCAGCACACTCCTTAGATTCTTTCTCAGTACTTTTCTATGTCCATCATTTTTTACTGACACTCCCTCACCGTTCATACCTCACTTTTCTGTAGTCGTAGCTTCAAATTATTGAAATGGAGGCTTGGTAACCAACTTGAATAATCCCAATGTACAATTTGAATATGTATAGCGTGTGCATACGATTAATAAAGGCGTGATAAAAGTCATAATATTCTGTGCAAAATGAAGTACACAGTTGTCTAATTTATTAAATATAGATATGGAAGACAAAACCAACTGTCTCTTTTAGTCATTTTGTATACTTTAGTTCAGTATGCGTCGTAAATACTTGTTTAATATTACTGATACCAGAGTCCGCGTGTAATCTGCACAGGTGAGGCACTGGACCTGAGGGACTGGAGATAATGACTCCTCCCCAGGTGACACAAATGACGAATGATGAACCAGCCTACCACGTGACATGGGGACTGCGTGTTGACTCACCTTCACACCACACGGTGGTGTCTGCCAAGGTGAGCGAAGCTATGTGAAGTCCCCGAACGAATAGAATTCTGATGAGTCTTATTCCTCCCGTCTCCGGTACGTGGGGCCGCTGTCTATTCCTAGATACTATCCTCTCTTCTTATAACGAATGACTACACATGTCGACCTCTCTCACCGATAGCCAGAGTCGTTAATGTAGTCGCTCATAGTATCTTTGTGACCACAGCTGCAGTCCCGACGGTTATTTTTCACTGACTGACCCCCCCTCCCTCCATAGCAGTGCTTGTCGAACCCAAGCGTTCACATTTTTCTTCCAGAGGTTTTGTGGTTTAGGCTCAAGTCATATCCTCAGAAAAAATTGGAAGTAAAAGAAATGCTGAAGACCTGTCAGCTTCAGATCGAAGAACTTGTGACGCAATGCTGGCTTTGCACTCAAAAACGCGCGACGCTGCTGTCGGTGAACAGTAAGCATCCATAGCCACCATACAACCCAACTATAACATGAGTTGATTATTTGAAAAACCACATTTGCACAGTGACAGAGCAAGAAGCCGTAAATATAAGACGCTTAAAGTGGTCATGACGACGAAGGACAGTACAAAAATCAAAAGCAAATAAACTAAAGAATGAAGGCTCTTGCGTTCTGTGTATTTAAAGAAAGGTTAAATATGTAGATAATAAAACTAGAGACAACGAGTGCAATGTAAAGATTAAAGCAAGACAGAAATTGAACGTCTTTGGCTTGATTCTCACAAAAGAACCTCTTATTTGTCCATAGAATAAATACGTACAAACTTGTAGCACCTGAGTTTATGAAGACGAAATCGACTGAGCAGTAGGTTTAAACCGAATTCTTTTTCTTAACGACCTATAAATCTGTTAAACTCTATTAGTCGATTATGTGCTGTCCATCTTTTTCGCAATGCGGTTAAACATGTTTTGTAGCCCAACACGAAAGCGCGAAGAGCGACGATAATAGATGAAGAAGTTGAAGCAGCTGTTGATTTGATACAGCGCAATAATGACAGTATTGACTGCATGATAATAATTCATATTGCACACATCAGTGAAGGCAGGTATCAAGAACCACGCGCTCATCTGCCACACTACAAGTGGCATCGTACCAAAAATAAAGAAACAGGTGACTATTGTCAGCATCTTGGTCAGCGCCACCTGTTGGTTTGGGAGGTTATTTTCGACTCGACCTACAGTTTTCCTCCACACTACGGCTGTTCTAAGTGTTTTTACTGAGATAATTGTTGTTATTGATGCAACAGTCAAAAATGCGATAGGCACCAGTGTTTCCAGCATTATGTTTCGAAAGAAATATACAAATAACGGGTTTTCTTCGTGAAATTTAGTTTTGACGACTTCCCATTGAAAATAATTTCCTTTGGTAATTTTAACAGCAGTGTGGGAAACTAGAACTATAGAATAAGACAACTGTATGACTAAAAAAGATATGATTATCAATAAGGTCGCTGTCTTGGTGCGCATGATGCTGGCAGCACGATGTGGAAAGACGACACAGACACAGGTGTCTAAAGCGACGGCCATGTTGATACCAGAGGATGTCAGCGCCAACCCGCGCCTGACTCCTGTCACAGCCACTGTCATCTTGGTGTCACACTCTTCATAAAGAGCAATGTCGTAAAAACGTATCATCGCACATACTGGGAACGATACAAATTTAATGGTGAAGTAAGAACAGTCGACTATTGTGAGCAGAAACAGATTCATGTTCATTCGGTCTTTAAGACCCTGACGCCAGAACACCAGGCAGCTGATGACATTGGTTGCTATGGCGACCAGACACTCCAGTGTTATGAAGCCTACAGCGAATACTACCTCTATTATTCCCCGGATATTTTTACCGGGATAATTAAACGAAGAGTTATCGGAGATAAATTCGTTGCAATATATACTCGAGTTTGTCATCAAAGACATCTTGTACAGTGAGATTCATTAGGAATGCATATAAAACAACATCAGTTCATTGTGTAATCAACATTTTTTAAGATTTCATTAGCTTCCACTTTGGAGAAATACCAGTCGGGGCTAAAGCTACATTTAAAAACGTTGATAAAATGAAAAAGAAAGTAAATATTAATTTTCAAAAT
Source organism: Marisa cornuarietis (assembly GCA_004794655.1). Lineage (NCBI taxonomy): Eukaryota > Metazoa > Mollusca > Gastropoda > Architaenioglossa > Ampullariidae > Marisa > Marisa cornuarietis. Next base: position 536,734 of record SMMW01000638.1, on the reverse strand, counting down.
TAATTTTTAAAACTGTCTAAACAAAAGGTTGTAAACAGAATTGTATCAGAAAGACAAGATTACAAATAAACTTTTTTTGAATAAAGTGATGACAATTTGATGATATAGACGATATAGATGATAGTCACAAAGATCAGTATATTTCACCCGCCGCTGATGATCGATGAGACTTTAAAGGATCAGCCTTCACTACAGTGATTATTCACAAACTTGCAAATGTCCAGTTTCTTTTCTGTGCAGGTAAACCTGGAGAAAGCTAACAGCAACAAACGTTTCCCACAGAAAATCCGCGATGTTCTGATAACAAACTTCATTTAAGGTCGACTGTCTGGATCCCTCTTGTAGCAACAGTCTCTGTTCAAGTTTTCTGTGGATGTGTCATGGTATTAGCTGACAAAGTCTTCTTCAGGTCAATTAACCAGATATCATTTATATCCTTTCTTTTTAATTACTTTTCTGTCTTGGTAATCTGTAAAAACAAACTAAACGTCGACACCTGATTTTACAAAGAAATTATGTTATCTCGTAAAGCATAGTTAAATTATTGGCACATGGTATACGATAAAAGAAACAAGCCATTGAAAAATAATTCCCTTTATTTGTAAAATTATTTAATATTCCTAAAGCTTTATGTTAATATCTGCTACAAATTAACCCAAGAAATGGTAACCGTAATTTATTCTTTAATTTTAAAGAGTAATAACTAGTTAGTATTTTATTCCACCATTTAACTGCATTGATTTTCTTTCAAAGTCCTTTCTGTACCCATTTGTTTGTATGTGTGTACACATGTCTTGGTGTGTAAATGTATTTCGCTGTGTTTGTATTAAATAGCTTTGTGGGCGTGTAACTTTGACTTTGTGTGAGTGCAAGCAAGTGTATCATTGATTCAATTCCCTTAATTACTTTGAGAAAATAGTCTCTCTTGAGAACAAATATAAGATATTTTGACACGATTGTTTACAATATAACGGGGAGCCGTGCACTGCTAGCGCCACTAGTCTCTCAAGCAGATATCCTCTTGGCGGGATGTAGAGATGCTGTGATCATCCAGTTGAGCAGATATCTCGAGATATATCTTAAAGACTTACGCTTACATTTTCATAGTAAAATGCTTATTACTAATGAAAAAACTATATATGTTCAATCTTCATAGTTTAGGTACATGCAATTAAAAGATTAAAAAGATAAAAGACAATTCTTTTTCTCGTTGCATATTTTTGTGAAGGCGGTGCAAGTTTCCTGTCGTCTTCGGTGGATGTTCATCTCTAAATCACAACAGCTATCATTCGCCAACAGTAGGGTGAACTAAGGGAAAGGTCGTTGCACGGATATCGAACCAGTGTGTCTATCTCAGAGTTGAAAAGAAAGTGCGTAAACTACCCGGTTTCCTTATATGTACAGGACTGGATGGACACAATAATTTGCAGGTCTGCCATGGGTAGGTCTCTTTAATCTTTTATATTAGGCTTTTTACTGCATCAACATTGTTAGGTTGTTTTACAAAGCACTTTATAAGGATAGATGTGGTCACATGACCAAGTCATTAGGGCTAGCACTCTTTTTGGCCAGAAATATTTCCTCTGAACACATCACAAAGCTGACAGCGTTTAACACCTAGTCGTTGGTCCCTCTAACAGACATTTGTTTGAAATTTCCAATATTTTTGCCTGTTTGAACTAGATGACAACTTATTGAACAGTAAAGTGGAATGGGGTCTGTGCTGGTCCTCAACAGTTTGATAGCGAAGCTAGCGGTGTTTTTTTTACCCTATCTTGTTCACCATTTCATTTGTGCTTTTGCTGTTGCACTAATGGTTTTCTCCAAGACGATGTCGGTTTTCAGTCGTGTAGCTCTTGACCACTTGAGACTTTCTTTTGTATCTGATGGCTATTCAGGTAAATCTATGAACTGATAGCAGTTTATGACTTTTATCTTGTAACTGTTCTTCGCCAAGTCTTAGTTAAGATCTTCAACATAAACTGTACATAATCACAGTCTGGTGGTGCTAGTGATGATGATGATCTTGATGATGATGATGAGGAGGATGGAGATGAATAATAAGAAAAAAATTGATGCTGAAAGCGATGGTGTTGATAAATCCAGGATCCTCTACTATGAACAGTCAAGTGACGTAAGCTGGTCTTCTTTGGTCATGTGACCCGGCACGACACCTTGTCAAAGACGATCCTTCAAGACACCTTGCAGGGTGGCCGACGCCGCGGTGGTCAGAGAAAGAACTGACTCACGAGGGTCAAAGACTGGACTGGGGGACAAAAGTCGTGGCTTATAGTCCGAAATTTACGATTAGTGATTACTGCGTATACAGTCTTCAGTGTAATGTGTTTTACGTCTTATTTAATAAACTAGTCAGTCATCTTCAAAGCACAGGGACGTGCCAGTCTACAAAGAACAGCGGGAATCAGTACATCCAGCAAACTGGCACTTGTCAGGAATTTGATTCAAATGTCATTTCGTGAGCAGAGGATGTTATACATACAACGCTTTGGCTCAAAAAAAGTCAAGTGATGCTGAAGACCGATTTAAAATAAAAAAAATAAACACAAATTGATTGAGCGTTTAAACAATGACAGTTGTAAAATTTTGATTACTTAAAACTCTTGTGTACTAACTTTTCAAGTTTTTTTTAGACAAACAGTAATGCTACTGTGCATCAAAACAATGGATTTGTTCCCTCTCTAACTCTGTCTTACAATATGACATAATCAGACGTGCAGATAAAGCATTATCTATCATGTTTGTTCTTCCGAAATACAGGAAAAATACAGTTCATTATACCCCTATTCACACTATCGTCGATTCTTTTTCCACATCCTCTATACGGCTCTGTAACTTGTCTCAATATCGAGTTTTGTATTTTTAGTGGAGACAAAAGTCGAACGAGCAAAATTATACAACAGAAGGACAAGTAAGAAAGCAAAAACAATAAGAACACCCAAAAGAAAATAATTCCTTTATTTACCAAGTGACATTACACTAGGAATTTGACTTAATGACGGCCCCCGCTTACTCGACAAATACCAAACACACTCGCACCCACACTAACATACACCACTTATGTTACTGTTATTTATACACCCCAAAGTTACATCTTTCACCTACACATGCAAATAGACACACACGCACGCGCGCGCATGCATCAAGCACTCACTCACACAACCACTCACACACGCACACACAATCTTTCTTTCACATAAACTATTCAGCATCAACATGGACTTTGCACTTCTCGTATGTAGTACACAAGGACCACCCACATGTACTATACACTCCCAGCATGGACTATACACTTCTCACCTGTACTATACACTACTCATATGGACTATACACATCCAAATGGACTGTACCCCACCTACACAGCTTAGTCACCATGGGTACCAAAACAAATACGCTAGCAGTCACATACAGATGCTCACTCGCACTATTCACTATACATGTCCTCACAAACTATGAGGAGACCAACTCAGCTCCCTAAATGCTTCCGTCCTAATCTTGCGCACCTTGCTGAAAATCCGATTGGCTTAGATTGTACATACAGTGGGTAGCTCATAGCCTCTTCTGTTAGCCTCACGCAACCGCCGGTCTTGGAGACTTTTTGGTTCTGGGTGGTGTTGCGATACCTGAAGGGGACTGAGAACGCTAATATGCTCTCGATCAGATCCTGGTAGAACATCGCTTTCCAAGCTGATATTATTTGAGATTGTGGATCCCAGAAACCTTCAACCAGCGGCCTCACCGTTGATAGTGAGAGTCTCAACATGACCTTTTTTGCGAACGTCGACTACAATCTCATTGGTTTTCAAACCTTTAAGCTGCAGACCATTTTCATTGTAATAAAGCCTCTAGGTGATCGACTTCCTGGCGGTAAGTTGTTGACGATGAGACCTACCACCCTAGTCTTTCACCATCCGAATGGACCCATGAGCAGAGCACTGTCGTGAGTGAAAAAAGAGAGAAGAGGACTGGAGAGAGAACTGAGCCTTGTGGTGTGTGGAGTACCAGGATGTTGGAGAGACGGTCGTTGACTCTTACTCTCTGGGGTCGTTGCAAGACGACATCTAGGATCTCAAAGGTGACTGACTGTGAGAGACCAAACTATGAGAGCCTATCAAAGAGTTTTTGTGGAATGATCATGTTCAAGGTGGACCTGTAGTCTACCATACTTGGCGGGCGTAGAAGTCAGGGGATTCAAGGTGCTGGTGGAAAACCTGGTCACTGACTGATTTGCCTCATACGCAAATTGAAGAGGATTCAGTGTGCCTCTGGTGGAGCATACATATTTCTCAGAACAAGTTTTTAATTACTGGAGGCAACAAGAACATTGGACACTAGACAGACGCCTGTGGTCAGTGGACAGGTGCCAATCATTTGGACAAAGAAAAACACCAGCCGAGATTTCTGACACTTTGTCCGACGGTAAGAGGCAGACCCTCCCTCACCCCTCACTAGTCACGTGGGCTTGTGATAGTCACTGGCTAGTCACGTGACGTACGTCTGAGGGTAACTTCTATCATTCGCTACTTCTGATTAATTAAAAGTCTGTATCAACATATGATGATCGGATCAGTAATACATAATGTTTAAAGACAATTAATTAAGAAAATCATGTTATCACTACAATTTAAAACCTGATTCCATGTATTGAAGAAACAAATTTCACATGGTGTCAATTGTAAACGCGATAAATATTACAGGGTTTTTAGTATCAACACAATTGATATCATAGGGTTTTAGTTATCATCTCTCGTTTGATTATCACTTTCACTCTTATTATTCACTGAGTGTTCTGTTTGTGTACGACAGTCTCTTACTGGCTCAGTCTCGCCAGGAAAACCAGTGAACAATTGTAAAGTCAATACTCACAGTTGTGGAGAGTTCATAAAATCGTCTACTCTTACGTAGATAGAAGAGTTGACATTGTTTCCTACTAACTGAAGGAGAAAGTTCATTGGTCCGCATACATGACACGCACACTGTACATGGATTGCATGATGCCATGATAGACATTATATAGACGATGTAGTGATATACATAAAAACCTCCATGGGTTTTTCAAAGACAAGAGACGTTTGTTCCTCAGGCATGGTGGCCAGGCAGACAAGGCAGTTAACAGAAAACATCACGATGACTCATATGAAGAGGAATTACATTCTCTAGTGTGAACATACACAGGGTTAAAATAAACTACAGCACTTGTCAATCCTTGGCATCTCCACTTTCTCCACACAAACTCTTTCTCTCGCTTACTCTCGCTTGCACTGTACACTATCAACACATTACATCGCTGCTACTTTTTGTAAAAGAATATATGGGAATGGTGGGAAAGTAGAAAAAAGAAAATGAGAAGAGAAATGGATAAAAAGAGGAAAGAGAAGTGGTTAAGAGCGAGAAAAAAATTATAATTCAGCTAAGCCATACCTCTTACTTGTATTTTATTAGCTGTGCATTGAATAAGGTTTCTGTGTATTATTAATAGTTGATAAGTAATTTAATCATTAATAAAGTACAAACATTACATAGTTTACCATGTTTTCTTACATTGGTATTATGCATTTTTAGAAAAGAAAAGGATCAATAGTTAATGGTTATTGTTCTAACAAAATGCACTAATGAACTGATATCGTCACCGCAGTTTCATCTGTCTCAGTCCTCTCAGCATAAAATTGAGTTTTTTTTATAGAGATTATAGGCGCGACCATAAGTGTTCACTTAACGAATAACCGTTTTAGGTTGTAGTTTTAAAAGTATTATTTACAAAATTGTTTGTGTTACTTCAACAGTGTGTACTTTCTCACATCCTCAGTATTTACTGCCTCACATCCACAGAATGTTTCGTCTCACATCACAAGTATGGACAGTCTCCCATCCTCAGTATTTACTGTCTCACATCCTCTGTAATGTATTAAGAAGAACGACACGATGGGGCTTCGCCAGGGATAAGGAATCAAAACATTTCGGAATTTAGTAAATTTCCTGAGGAAATCGGGACTAGTAACAGTGAGGTACCTTGATAAAAATGAATTTTTTTGGTCTAAGATCCCTTTGAACACAGCATTTTTTCCTGTTAGCCTAATGACCAATGAGTATTTTCACAAAAAACATTAAAACACAAAAACAAATTTGACTCTGACCATTTTTTCGCCCCTTTGCTATAAATCTGCTGTGAGCGAGTTGAAACAGTTGCGGATCCCATTACAAAGCTTTATTAACACAGGACTAACAGCAGTCCCTCATGTGAAAGACATGCCAAAGACTTATGGGACTTAGATATCGCAATATGTACTCTCTGGGTACAAAAAATACATTTTATACTGTTAGTTTAAAAATAAACTAATTCATGATTCTCTTTTTTCTTATTTTTACATTCTACGCATTTATCAAGGCAACATTATTTTAACACCTTTCCAACATTCAGTGATCACAGCTGATAAAGTGATGATTAAATATCTTTAAGAATGTCCTGAAGGTCGTTACAATAGTATCGATAGTATATTCTACTTAATAAAAGTAACTCTTGTTTTTATTATACATAGGTGTTCGAGAAATAATAACAGCCAACTAGATTATAAACTATAATGATCCTCTTGTCCGATTAAAAACGTTTTTGATGTTTAAACTCTAAGGTCGACGAGCAATGTTTATGACACTGTTCGACATGTCGCGAAATCGAGAAGACATACAGTAGTAGATAAAGAAGTTGGGACAAGTGTTCATCAGTGAAAGTGCGTTCCCCGCAGCTCTTAGAATTTTTAAAAAATCAAAATACGTATCGGAATAAAAAATGTCTGCAATAAACCACAGGCTCAGTTTTATACCGACTGAGGGAGTCATGGCAACGATGTGAAAGATGGTAATAGTCACCAGCATGACTGTGAGCGCCTCCTGTTGGCTAACGGTGTTACAACTACAACAGCTTGTTGTCTTCCTCCACCTGATCGCGGCTCTCAGTTTGCTCACTGTAATGGCAGTTGCTATTGCCATCAGGAGCAGAGAAGACAAAGGGAACATAAAGCCCAGGAAAGTGTACGACACAGTACGAAATAAAACCTTGTTTGATTTCCCAAAGTCTGTTTCAATATACATCCAATAATTTTCCCCGGCCACTACGACTAGCTTAGGTTGATGAGAGAGTGGAATCAAGACAGCAGCAGCCTGAAAGACGACGAACGCAACAGTGATTGTGATGATCATGAGCCTCGTCTTCATTCTCGTCAAAGCGTTAAAAGGAGCGACGACACAGACACATCTCTCCACAGCGATGATCACGCCGATGAGATGCGATGTCGTTTGAAACCCGATACTAACTCCAAACAACTCTCCGATAAATTTTGTTTGGTATTCGTCGCCTAGCGCTTTATTACAGAAGGCTAGAAGAGAACCTAGAGGATACATGACTAATCCACATAACAGGTAGCACAGGTCTAGTAAAGACAGACAGAATAAACAGACGTTGATATGCTCCTTCAGTCCTTGATTCCAGAATATCACACAACTAAGAAAGTTTGTCGGGATGCCAATAAGACACATCAGTGATGAGACACCAAAGAACAACACAGCTTCGACAACCTCTCGTGTTTCACGGCTGACAGCTAAGGTCCACCAAAAACCTTCATCTTCCGTTTGGTTTCTCTCCTGAAACTTCGTGAAATTCACAGAGCTATTCATTAGAAACAGTTTCAGCCAAGCAATGAAAGTTGCCCTGGCATAAGAGAAGCGAGCAATAGTCAGTTGTTTGCTGTCGTGCCGTGGACTGAACTTTATAGCTTTTCTTGAGACTTCGCTAAGATCTTGATTTGTATTTTTGTATTTGTAACTCACAGTACTGACCTATTGTAAAAAATATCCCCCCCCCCCGCAAACAAAAAATAAAAATAATTAGAAATTGACGAGAACAGATTTGGTATCATCAGATAAGGAGCAAGAAATACGAAAAATCGACAAAATATCTACAATTCAAGCAAAAAGTTTGTATACTGCTTCAAAATTGCACGATAATTGAACAAATTATTAAGATATATATATATATATACACTGATTTTTTAAACTTGCTTGGAAATTAATCCATATTTGTGTTAGTCGTGTATAGATTCGCCTGTCTGTTTATATGAGGTGTGTGTGTGTGTGTGTGTGTGTGTGTGATCGCAGCTACTAATGAAAGACATTCCTAAACGGGAGTAAGTAACGACTGGATGTACATTATCAAAATAGTAACTAAAATGGATAATGTTTTTTTCTAGATGTAATGAAGCGAAGTTTGACTCATGTATTGTTTGTTCAACAAAAGCTTTCACAGTGCAGAGCCGTAGTCACATAAGCGCTCAGTTTTCTTTAACATTCGCCAAAAAAAAACTTTAAAGAAGAGTAAGTAATCGGTTGTCTGTATAGCAGCTGCTTTTGATTTCCCTTGTGGCATGTCTGACATTGTGTTTGTGTATTTACTCAAGTTAATGCGCATCTTTTTGAATGTATGTATTGTGTGTATGTGCATGTGAATGTTTGTCAGCGGTATGTTAGCGCACGTGAGTGCATACTTGAAATGTGTGAATGAGTTTTATGTACAGGTGTCAATACCTATGTCTATGTGTGTATGTAATGTGTCTGCGTGTGTGTGTGATCATGGAAATTAAAATTATAAGTCTGTCACATTAACAAATCAAACAAAAAAATTCCTATGGGCTACAAATCGTTTGTTTCCTTTTTTGTCGTTTTCATGAATTATCATTAATTTTATTAAAGTCTTCTTTTTTAACATTTTTAATGATTTCCAGCTCAAGCTTCAATTTAATGAAAACTAAATGACTTTATTTAGAAACTTATGGCTTAAAAGTATCAACAAGTAATAATATTTGTCATAAAATGTAAAATACAGATAAAGGTGACCAGTGTCCAGCAACAGCTGTGGATCTTCCGCTCTCTTGGGAATAAAGTAAAGACCGTTAGTGATATGACATTCGAGAATTCTAGTACAACGCTAATTGTCCGGTTTTGTTCGTCAAGAACACAATATTTCCCTTTTGTACTTTTTATTAACCTCAATTTTGACAGCACCTATCTCTCTAATGATAAAAAAGCTTAATTAAGGTAACGAAAAAAAAACAAAACGTTCGTAAGTAGTTACACACACTTTACACACTCAATTGATAAAAATGTCGAGTGTGTGTGTGTGTGTGTGTGTGTGTGTGTGTGTGTGTGTATAAACATTGAATACGTGTG